>OZ035840.1:36897969-36932969 GCA_964034765.1 Knipowitschia caucasica
AAATTCCATGCAATATCATTCATCCTATGACTTAAATATGCAACTCCATACATGGGAAGGGCTGTCATGAACACTCCTCTTACATCTGAGATTAAAGGTGGGCTTCTGGCCGCTGTGGCAGCAGCCCTTTTCTGCCTCTGGCCCAAGTGCTTTGTGTCAAGTTATCACTTGAAATGATATAGGAGGCCGGACCTAGGGTGGCCAGATGACAAGTTCCACACCATCTCTCTGGAAGCCACAGATACACTTTATCTCCACAAACCCACACCTGGTTTGACGGGCATGGATAGCCCCAAAAACCCGGGACCTCCACCAAAAAAGCTGGGTATGAGTGCCAGTTGGCCACTCCACTGACCTCACCCACTTTAGTGAAATTAATCACTGGGAACTCCCGTGCGGTCGGAGTAGTAGTGAAGTATAATCTGTGATGTACCTCAGAGGTTTGTTGGTTATATGTGGCAATAGGCAGAACATCATCACAGGTGGATGTTCCTACATATTGGTTAGCATCCTCCCAGGGCCCCGGCACATTGCATTTCCTACTCAGACACAGAGGAGAATTGGCTGGAAAATCGAGCCACAGTCACACCTTTCTCATTAGTCATATTTGTACTTAAAGAAAAGTTCAATGGAACTCTCCAATCTGCTACTTTTGAATTGAAAGAGTAGTGCAATTTGGCAGCCATTCCACATATTTTAGAGTAGTTCATGCCAATTGAATGTAAGGTATAAAAAGCCATAGTGCATATAGTTGTTAAAGCTGAGACTGGATGTGGTGTTATATAAGGATTTGAATTTGAATGATGAGGAACAAATGCACAAACATAAAACAATCTGACATATTGTTTGCCTGAGCCGTTATTTCAGCCATGCGATACCAGTAGTTGTCTTTATAGTGATCTACATCTATTTCTGCTCTAGCTGTACGCTTGACATTATTATATTGTTGACTCCCCCACCAGAGCAGTGATGGAACCACAATAACTATCAATGTAATCAGCATTATTAGACCACTACTGCATCGAAGTCCATGTCGAGTGGAGAATACTTTGAAGACCATCTTGTAAACAGTCCTTTTCGAAACAGTCCAATTCACCAATATCACAAGATGAGAGGTTACCAGCACATCATCAAGTTGTACAAACTGTGTTTCTTGTGCATTAAACCACTGGAGGATCTCCCTGCTTCACTGACTGTTGAGACGAGCACGTTTGCCCCCTTTGTAGGTCAGCCTTCCCCTCCGCTGTGGTTGACACAAAATCTCTCAGATTTCTCTTTTTGCAGTGTGAGAACAGTGCCAGTGGGTGTCGTCAGAAGCACTTGATGCGGACCTTCCCACCAGTGGACTGGACCATGACTTTCGTTTGATGACTTTCACAAACACCCAGTCTTCCAACTCGAATAGGCAGCTCCTGTGCACAAAATGGTTGACTCGGAAATTATTTGTTTTTGACACGCTCTAGTCAATAATGTTTTCTCATATAGTCAGCCACGTAGGATTATCATCAGGGAGAGAACTGTTATTTCTGAGTAGGTGTTATATGCATGCTTAACTGTACCAAGTCTATGCATTCAGGCCATTGTCTGTTTGTTTCCATTTCAACTAAACCTGGCACTTTGTGGATGGTAGCTACAATGTCTTTTTAGATTTATGTTGAGATTTTGTCCCACCTTATCAATCACATCATTTACAAAATGTGTTCCATTGTCACTCCTGATAACTCTGGGAATCGAAAATGTTGGCACAATTCTTTTACATATTGCTTTAGCCACTGTTAGAGCGTCCGGAGAGTGACAAGGAAACAATTCTACCCATTTGGAAAATGCATCAATAATCACGAGGCAATATTCCAAATTATTCACTTTATTTAACTGGATAAAGTCCATGTGAATTTCTTCAAAAGGATGTGTGGGTTTAGGAAATACCCCCCTTTTTGGTCTCATATTTCCTTGTGAATTGTGTTTTATACAGATTACACACTGATTACAAAAATGTTTTGAGTATAAATTGTACCCATATGTTGTGTAATATTTATTCACCAATCCACACATACTTGCAGAAGAAACATGGGTTACTCCGTGGCTCACTAAAGCCGCCCATTTAAACATTGATTTAGGTAGAACTGGCTTATCGTTTGGACCCATGTACAAACTCCCATTGAATATAGCTCCCTCTTTAAGCCATTTCTCTTTTTCTGCTTTTGGCGCTTGTTGCTGCATTTCTTTTAAAAGATCGTCAGAAACTTGTGTTTCTTCACTAAGCAGTAATCCTGTTACCTCTTTTGCAGCTTTATCAGCTGTGTCATTTCCTGTTGACACTTTGTCTGTCCCTCGCGTGTGAGCTTCACATTTACATACAGCAAGCTGCTGTGGCAACATTATCGCTTTGAGTAAATTCTTTAATAATGTTGCATGTTTTACATCTTTTCCCGCAGAAGTTTTATAACCACGATGTTTCCACTGTTGACAAAACAAATGAACTGTAGCGTATGCATATTGGCTATCAGTATACACCGTTAATTTCTTATCTTTATGCAATTCACAAGCTCTTGTTAAAGCTACTAATTCTGCTGCTTGTGCAGATAAGTTACTTGGAAGTACTTTTGCTTCAATTGTTTTATCCACAGTGGTAACAGAGTATCCTACATGATTTTTCCCAAACTCATCTTTCCCTGCTGAGCCATCAACAAACACTGTAATTCCCTCAGAGAGTGGCATGTCCTTTATATCAGGTCTTGGACGGAAGTCTTTATATGCTTCTTGAACACAATCATGTGCAGTGCCATCTCCTTCTGTTGGAATTAGAGTAGATGGATTTACTGTATGACATCTCTCTACGGTCACATGTGGTTGTGACAGCAGGAGTGTCATGCAGGAAAGGTGACGGGCTGGTGATAGGAATGTCATGCTTGTTTGCAAAAGTAGCATTGACACAGCATGTGGTACTTTCAAGGTCAATGGGTGAAACAGAACAACTTCAGCAGATGCCTGGACAGCTAATGCTGCAGCCAAAACCGCTTGGACACACACTGGAGTCGCTCTGGCCACCGGGTCAAGCTTCGAAGAGTAATAAGCAATTGGTCTTTGTTTTGACCCCCATTTTTGAGTCAATACTGATGTCATGAATCCATTTTTACAGTCAACTGTCTGTTCAAATGGCTTAGAGTAGTCCGGCAAAGCTAAAACTGTTGAGCTAGCTATAATTCCTTTAATTTTGCTAAAGGCTTTGACTGCTTCATCAGTCCAATGAATGTTTTCTTTAGGTGTCATTGGCTTTTCAAAAATTAAATTTTGTAATGGTCTTACTAATTCTGCATAATTAGCTACCCATTGCCGGCAATAATTACATAACCCCAAAAATGACATCATCTGTTTTTTAGTTTCGGGTCTAGGTGCAGCTAAAATAGAAGCTTTTCTTTCCCCATGGATTAACCTTCCATCTTTGGTTAATGTATGACCTAGGTATTTAACTTCTGTCTTCCATAACTGTATTTTATTTTTGCTGACCTTATTGCCAGTTTTAGCCAAGTGTTTCAGTAAAGCTATAGTATCTTTTTTACAGCTCTCAACTGTCTTAGACGCCACCAAAATGTCATCCACATAGCTCAAAATCTGGCTTCCCTCTGGTGGATTAAAATCAGCAAGACAATTTTTTATTGCATCAGAGAAAATAGTTGGGGATTCAGCGAACCCCTGGCTTAATCTTGTGAAAACATATCTTTCCCCTTCAAAGGTAAATGCAAACCAAAATTGACTGTCTTTATGCACTGGAATGGACCAAAATGCATTGCTGAGATCAATCACAGAGAAGATTTTAGCCTCTGGTCATAATTGATTAAGCAGTGTATGTGGATCTGGTACATTAGGTGCTCTTTGAATAACTGCTTCATTCACAGCTCGCAGATCTTGAACCATTCTCCAAGCTGCGGATGGAGGTGCCTTTTTAACTGGGAATATTGGTGTGTTACAAGGGGAATCTGAGCATTTTTGAATTATTCCTTTTTTAATTAAATCCTGTATTACAGGTTTTATTCCTTCTACTGCATCAGGTTTTAAAGGATATTGTTTTATCCTGGGCCTGTACTCAGTTTTTGCTCTGATCTCCACTGGTAACATTCCCTTAATTAACCCAACATCTGTGGGTCCCTTTGACCACACCTCATCTGGAACTTGCTCAAGCTCCTCCTCCTCTTCCTGTGTTAGAGTCATTAGTCATGCAAGCTCCTGGTCAGTCAGATGTACAGCTGGCGTACATACTACTGTCCAGTTTATCTTTTGTTTTCTCCAGCCAGTTGTTTTACTCCAGTATACTCCTACTTTTTTATCTTGCTCCCAATCTCTAATTGATTCCACTTGACCAACAAAGGCATTGTTATCACTCCACTCTGCCTCTGGGTCTTTGGATATAGAGATATGTGGATTCTGCAAATCTCCCATGAGTTGTTTTACTGCATCTGCCACTCCTACAGTGCAGAAACTTGTTTTGTCTCTCCAGTAAATGTCTCTAATTTGAACTCTCTGCGGACCCAATTTTTTTACAAGCTTATCGTAAACTGGATCACCTCCTGGAGTTGTTTTAAATCTCAGAGTGACATGTAACTCATCATGTTGTTTGACAATGGCACTTGGATTTAATGCCTGTTTTGCCCTTTTTACAATTTCTTTCCCTGATTCACCAGGGTCACTTGTCGGCATGTCCAAAGTCCAACAATACAATACTGATCCCTCCCCTTGTAGGACATGGATATCAGTGTTGCTACAGCGCCTAGCTTCCATATTTCCATTTTTGTTTGGAAATATTCCCATTTTTAATGCAACCATTGCATCACGTCCGAGTAGATTGTATGGGCACAGCGGTGACAGAACCACCCTCAACATGGCTTCATCACATGTTTCTGGATTTGTTATTGTAATCAACTGACTCAAATTTTGTTTTTGCACTAACCCATTAGCTGATCTCACTGTGATTGAGTTTTTTGAAATGGGTATATTGCTCACATCCCTAATCACTGTTTTATCCGCTCCAGAATCACAAAGGAACACATAGGGCCTTTCTTCAATGTAAAGTGTTATTTCTGGTTTAGACACATGAAAAATATCTAATTGAGTGAAATCTATAACCTCATCACATTGCTTTGCCAAATCAGAATCATATCCATTTTCATTTTCAATTATGGAAGTCATTTTTAAATTTGGAATTTTCACTGTTTCATCATTACTTTTTGTCAGAACTTTAGTTTTGTTATTACTCCCTAGTCATGCATTGTGATGTTTTTGATTTCTCCCTTTTTTTTCTACATATTCTTCTCTCTTTTCCCCATCTGAACTTGATTCACATTCTCTGGCCCATGCTTCACATTCTCTCGCCCAATGTCCTTTCTTTTTGCATATGTAACAATAATCATTGCTTTTGTCCAACTTTCTCTCTCTCCTAGTCTTCATCTGCCCCCTCCCTCTGCTTTGACCTCTGCCTCCATTCTGCTCCCTCCTTGCTGATTGGCCCTGTGCTCTCTGGAAACACACATCTCCCAAATCTTGCAAGAAAGAATCCACTGATCTGGCTTGCTCTTCTCTCTCTTTATTTCTCTTTTTATTTCTAGCAACCACTTCAGCATGAATAGCATGTGTTATGAAATCAGGCAGCGTCGCAGTAGGCAATCCAACAAAATTTCTCTTTATCCATTCAGAGACTTCTGGTCTTAAATTAGCCAACATCCCTTGTTTAAACTGTTGATCCCAAATTACACGTTCCGCTGCATTATTGTCTCTCAACCCACTGTGTTTTCTAAAGGCTATTTCAAACCGCACTCTAAAATCTACTACTGTCTCATCCTCCATTTGTCTTACCTGAGCTAACTTCCCATAGTCAGGTAAAGTTTTGAACATTTCTCTGATTTGAGTATGTAGAGTATTTAATCTATCATTAATGAGTGGGTCTGCTGCAGGAAGAAGCACAGGTGGGTTTGCATTATCATTTGGGTTATAGTGTTGTCTTACTCTTGTCCAATCAACTCCCATTTTCGTCATGTAAATGTCCCTAATTTCAATTCCGTTAAGCCTATACATGTCCACCAGTTGTCTCATACCATCGCAAAATCCATCTGGGTCTTCTCTATGGCTTGGGACACTTTCTGTGGCTTTAATTATGTCTGCTTTCGTCCAAGTACGAAAGACATACATAGTAGGCAAACTTCCAACCACTTGTGGATCATGAGTGGGATTTGGGACTTCTATCATTGGGAATGCATCTGCACCTCTCTCTGAGAAGTCAACCCTTGGACTGAAAAGGTTTCCAAAACTTTTGCTCCACGACGCGTTCATTGGAAGCCGTGATCTAGTAGCAACAGGTGTTTGTTCGTCACAGACTTGTGGCTGTGCTGCTGCTTCAAGCTCTGCATGTGGATACAAACTATCCTGCAGTTTTACAGAATTATCTGGGAATAGATTTGTAGTCTGTTGCAGTGGAGTATATTGAGGTGGTGCCGCTGTGTATTTATGAGCCTGTACTACAGCCTGCTGCTGCTGCTGCTGCTGCTGCTGCACATGGCGCCTCCCTGATTGGACCAAATTGTCTTCTTCTGTTGTAAAGGCAACTAGGCTGGTTTCACTCTTCTTCTCTTTAATTTGCTTATTCCTACACTTTGCTGCAACTAACCACAGCTCTGCCATTTTCTGCTCATGCAATTGTTTTTCTGATGGCAACTTTTTGGATTTAAGTCCTAAACTAACTTTCATCACCAGTGTTTCACACTCTTTCAGTGTTAGTTTACCTTCAAACCCATACTTCTTCTTCCAGTTTTTTAAATACTTAACTGATTCAGGATTTTTTCTCTGCATAAACTTAGGATCTCCTTTCAGATCCACAGTTTTAGTACAAGATGAACCCATATTTACTCTTTAGTAAATTACTTAGATATCTTCTTCAACTTCTATTTAATAACTATTGCTTATACAACAGTGGATATTAATTACACATTTGTAAACGATCTTAGTGGAATGCCTCACGGGCCAAATCACTTCCTCGAGAAACAAGCTTCTAGATAAAACTTAATGTTTCATCCGGTTTCTCCTGGGTGTTTAATCACAAGGAATGTAATTGTTTTAGACCACTTTCACGATTACTTAAAACATAATGAGATGCAATTCAACTCTACTTCACCAAGCCGACAACTTTTTGTTATCACCGCAAGGTTTCTGGTTGTCCGGTGCTTCGAGTATAGATTGACCTCCTTTCACACACACATTCACACAGACGTCTTTAAATCAAAATGAACTCCGTTCACTTTTAACTGCAGTAAAAAGTAGTCCCCGACTTACTCTGAATAATAACCCCGTTATTATTACAGTCTATGATAGTTACAGACTATCTAAAAGAATAACCTGTTGTTATTCCGGGCTCCCCCTCTGACTGTCTTTAATAGCTCTCTGACTATTAGAAGGATAAACCCCGTTATTCCAGGCCTAAGAAATAGCTCCTCGACTATTAAAAAGGATAAACCTCGTTATCCCCGGCCTCTTTTTTGAGTCAAAAGTAAATTGACTTCAAAAGTAAATTCACACTTGCCTGTTATCGCGATGTCCGTGGCTTTTGTGTCTTCAATCCGATGTTCGAAGCTGATCAAACCCCACAAAGAGACTGTTACTGCAGTTGTTTTTCGACCTGCAACCTCCAAGCCACGCTGCTGTTTCAGATCTCCAGTAGGACGACGGTCAGCTCCAAAAAATGATGTTTTGACATCCGGCTCAAGAAGGACCAAAATATGTTAACGCTGGTTCAGCCACGGTTTCTCCTTCGATGAAAAATGGACCACAAATTCTGCTTAGATATATGAAAAGGTTTAATATATAAAAAGACAGAATACAGATTACAGGCTAGTGTCAGACTGGTGCTCCAGTCCGGGTCCTCTCCCTTGCACACCCAAAGCAAAAAGACCCTGTTTCAAGACAGGCTATCGATGAAAAGCACACAGTCACATGACCTGATAATTGAAAACACATGTCTCACCATCCTTAGGTGAACACAATAGCTCCTTTCTCCAAAACACACAAATAGCCCCTGTGTAAGTAAGCCTGAGGCTATAACAGATGTTTTCTGCGCTCTTAATTTAACTTCCTGTGTATAATAGCTGGGGGTTTGACTCCGCACATTCTTGTCTCCTGCCTGGATCAATACTACTAGTTTTTAGATCCACACTAGACTAAACGTTACATTTATTAATATGATAATAACACAATAACATACTCCATTGACACATAGTTTTTCCAATGTGGTTTTACTGCAAATGGCAAAACATTTCTTGAATCTTATATATCTCTATGGTTTGGGCTTAGTATGTGAAGCAACAACTACATTTTCATGAAAACAGTTTGTCTCCAGTAACTACATGTCTGTGATGGAGAACCTCTGATGTGACCCTTTTCTTTTGAATCAATCCTTTTGAAACGGTGTGTTATTTGACATCACATTAACTTCATGAATCATACATCACACGAGCAGAGCGTTTATAAATGTCAGCAATTTCTTCAACCACTTTGCACTTCTACTTCAGTCGTTTTGCCTCCTCCCCCTCGGACAAACAAGACGTGTGATGAATTGGGTCCACGGGGGGATTTCAATGTTATGTAAAATTAAACTGAATACATTCACCGTGACATTTTGTGTAAGGTCATTTTTCAACAGTGACGGTGCCAAGTTCAGGGTAATTGAAATTTGGACGCCGCGTTTGCCTGTAGCTATCCTTGGATTAGAGCGAGCAGTGAGAGCTACACGCCCACTACACCGAGCTGCCACGTGCTCCCGATGCACCGCGGAATAATGTGCTTCACGGGCTGAATCCACAAACTGTTAAATAAGAAAAAAATACAATCGTCCAGTTGGGAATGTTCTCCATGTCCTGAGAGAAGATACAACTTGTTTTGATCTTCGAACTCTGAGGAGCTCAAAGGACTCTGAGGAGCACAGGGACTGGACTCCTGCTGGGACTCTGAGGAGCACAGGGACTGGCCTCCTGCTGGGACTCTGAGGAGCACAGGGACTGGTCTCCTGCTGGGACTCTGAGGAGCACAGGGACTGGACTCCTGCTGGGACTCTGAGGAGCACAGGGACTGGACTCCTGCTGGGACTCTGAGGAGCACAGGGACTGTTCTCCTGCTGGGACTCAGAGGAGCACAGGGACAGGACTCCTGCTGGGACTCTGAGGAGCACAGGGACTGGACTCCTGCTGGGACTCTGAGGAGCACAGGGACTGGACTCCTGCTGGGACTCTGAGGAGCACAGGGACTGTTCTCCTGCTGGGACTCTGAGGAGCACAGGGACTGGTCTCCTGCTGGGACTCTGAGGAGCACAGGGACTGGCCTCCTGCTGGGACTCTGAGGAGCACAGGGACTGGTCTCCTGCTGGGACTCTGAGGAGCACAGGGACTGGACTCCTGCTGGGACTCTGAGGAGCACAGGGACTGGTCTCCTGCTGGGACTCTGAGGAGCACAGGGACTGGCATCCTGCTGGGACTCTGAGGAGCACAGGGACTGGTCTCCTGCTGGGACTCTGAGGAGCACAGGGACTGGCCTCCTGCTGGTGCTCAATATGGTGAGGCAGCAATTCATAATGATGCAGCTAAAATCCTGAACAGCAGTTTGGCACTTTACAGCCGCAGCCGCCCCACTGTGGCACCAGCTGTTCTTACAGGTCTCCCATCACAGTATCAACCAGGCCCTGCCCTGCACAGCTTCAGAGGTCTGACAGGATCTGGCTTTTGCATGCAAGTACGGCAACAAATAGGCAACCTTCAGGCTCAAAAGCCACGGAGCCACTGTCACCCCCTGAGACAGCTATAGTTCACATGTTGTGCTTTGAAAATCATGTACCCTAGCTTTACTTGTTGATCTAAATCCAAACAGATGGAGTCCTCCGTCACATCCGTCACCTCTGGACAGTTGTATTGATTCACGTTCTCATCACTCGCAGCTGTTTATCGTTGACATTTCGTTCCTAACTCGCCCGCCGCTTCCCGTCGTACTTACGCCATATTCAGTCTAAGTGCAGCCACTCTGTGCGTCAATAATTGGCCCAACCCTTCAACCGAAACATTTTCCAGTAATTACCTGGAGTCTGTAAACAAACCGCCTGAATTATGAAATATTATCACAGTGTTTTTCTTACACAGTGACGGATGGGACGCCATGTTGTTATCAGCCTCTGGGTTGTGACGCCATGTTGTTATCAGCCTCTGGGTTGTGACGCCATGTTGTTATCGGCCTCTGGGTTGTGACGCCATGTTGTTATCGGCCTCTGGGTTGTGACGCCATGTTGTTATCGGCCTCTGGGTTGTGACGCCATGTTGTTATCGGCCTCTGGGTTGTGACGCCATGTTGTTATCGGCCTCTGGGTTGTGACGCCATGTTGTTATCGGCCTCTGGGTTGTGACGCCATGTTGTTATCGGCCTCTGGGTTGTGACGCCATGTTGTTATCGGCCTCTGGGTTGTGACGCCATGTTGTTATCGGCCTCTGGGTTGTGACGCCATGTTGTTATCGGCCTCTGGGTTGTGACGCCATGTTGTTATCGGCCTCTGGGTTGTGACGCCATGTTGTTATCAGCCTCTGGGTTGTGACGCCATGTTGTTATCGGCCTCTGGGTTGTGACGCCATGTTGTTATCGGCCTCTGGGTTGTGACGCCATGTTGTTATCGGCCTCTGGGTTGTGACGCCATGTTGTTATCGGCCTCTGGGTTGTGACGCCATGTTGTTATCGGCCTCTGGGTTGTGATGCCATGTTGTTATCGGCCTCTGGGTTGTGACGCCATGTTGTTATCGGCCTCTGGGTTGTGACGCCATGTTGTTATCGGCCTCTGGGTTGTGACGCCATGTTGTTATCGGCCTCTGGGTTGTGACGCCATGTTGTTATCGGCCTCTGGGTTGTGACGCCATGTTGTTATCGGCCTCTGGGTTGTGACGCCATGTTGTTATCGGCCTCTGGGTTGTGACGCCATGTTGTTATCAGCCTCTGGGTTGTGACGCCATGTTGTTATCGGCCTCTGGGTTGTGACGCCATGTTGTTATCGGCCTCTGGGTTGTGACGCCATGTTGTTATCGGCCTCTGGGTTGTGACGCCATGTTGTTATCGGCCTCTGGGTTGTGATGCCATGTTGTTATCGGCCTCTGGGTTGTGACGCCATGTTGTTATCGGCCTCTGGGTTGTGACGCCATGTTGTTATCGGCCTCTGGGTTGTGACGCCATGTTGTTATCGGCCTCTGGGTTGTGACGCCATGTTGTTATCGGCCTCTGGGTTGTGACGCCATGTTGTTATCGGCCTCTGGGTTGTGACGCCATGTTGTTATCGGCCTCTGGGTTGTGACGCCATGTTGTTATCGGCCTCTGGGTTGTGACGCCATGTTGTTATCAGCCTCTGGGTTGTGACGCCATGTTGTTATCGGCCTCTGGGTTGTGACGCCATGTTGTTATCGGCCTCTGGGTTGTGACGCCATGTTGTTATCGGCCTCTGGGTTGTGATGCCATGTTGTTATCGGCCTCTGGGTTGTGACGCCATGTTGTTATCGGCCTCTGGGTTGTGACGCCATGTTGTTATCGGCCTCTGGGTTGTGACGCCATGTTGTTATCGGCCTCTGGGTTGTGACGCCATGTTGTTATCGGCCTCTGGGTTGTGACGCCATGTTGTTTTATCGGCCTCTGGGTTTATGGATCCGACGACTAATGATGAGACAGTTCAAGTATTGGGAGTTTACCTGCTTCACATTTTAATAAAAGATAGTTATTACTGCTTTTTAAATCTATTTATAACATATTATAGGTAGATAAGCTTTTATTTATGGCACTTGTCACTTTTCAAAATTCAACGACATTTATGGACATTTATCAACCTTTGTGGACCTCGATCATCTTCTCCTTGTGTTTTTAGTTATTATCATTGCGTTTCCTGTGTTTGATTCTCCGTTTTAAAACAACTGCTGTGATTTAAGGCAAACAAACAATAATTACATTGATTTGATTTGTTTTTTTTCTGTTTTGGGCAGGTTGTTTCTCTCTAAACACAAGTCAAGTAACAAACAACCAAAATGCTGAGAATACAATAGGAGAATATTATAAACATCCATCCATCCATCCATTTTCTTCCCCTTAATCCATTTCTGGGTCGGGGGGGTGGCAGTCAGAGCACCAGCCCCTCACTGATCCTCCTGCAGGTACTGAGTCCACAGGAGCTGAGATCTTTCAGTGGGGGCTTCAGGCAAAGTGGGGTTAAGTGTCTTGCCCAATGAAACAACGACAGCAGTCATCAGTGGGAGTCATGAAGTAGGTCTTACAGTGGGCTCGAACCCACAACCTTCAGGCTCTAAGGCCAATGCTCTACCAACTGAGCTACTGTCGCCCTGTAAACATCTTCCTAAAAATATGTTTTTGTGATTGAACAGAAGGTGTTTAATCCCAGATAAAACAGATGCTCTTCAGAAGTTGTTTACTCTTGTACATAATTAGTTCGTTAATCATGATATAATTTGAGATGCATAAGATTTCTAGCCATTAAATGCATCGATTGATATTCGTGAATCACACAAAACCCACGCAACACCGTCTCTCTTCCTCTGCTCCAATCCAGACTCAAAACTCACCTTTTCAGACTTTCTTTCCCCACATGACCAGTCACACGACCAGTCACAGGACCAGTCACACGACCAGTCACACGACCAGTCACACGACCAGTCACACGACCAGTCACAGGACCAGTCACACGACCAGTCACACGACCAGTCACATGACCAGTCACATGACCAGTCACAGGACCAGTCACACGACCAGTCACATGACCAGTCACAGGACCAGTCACATGACCAGTCACAGGACCAGTCACATGACCAGTCACACGACCAGTCACACGACCAGTCACAGGACCGGTCACACGACCGGTCACACGACCGGTCACACGACCGGTCACACGACCGGTCACACGACCGGTCACACGACCGGTCACACGACCGGTCACACGACCGGTCACACGACCGGTCACACGACCAGTCAGCCCAACACCTTGTTGTTAAAGGTGCTCTGTGTAATTTTTACAGTGGCTCCAAATGAAAAAACATGTTAACCAAAAACAAATGTGACCTTTTTAAGAATATTCACCTCCACCATGTTTTTAACTGTTGGGAATCTGACTTATAAATGTCCATGAGGCTGAGGACTCTGTGACTCCACCATCTTGAACTACAGAGGCTGATAAGGGACAAAAAGGAGTTTGAGCGGGAGTTAGGGACCACTGTCAAAGACCACATATTGTCCTGTGGCAGCTGCCGTAGTACCGTAAATTACAATATATGATCTCAACGCTAGATGGGAGTAAAAACTACACAGTGTACCTTTAATGCTAATGTTTTTCTAATTTCACCCTGTTTTAAACCATGTGTCCTTGGATGCATTATTATTATTATTATTACGTGAGTCAGTAAAAGAGACAGACCAGAGCTAAACCACCTCTCTCATGCTACAGCTCAACTCTATACAATGCTGTTCCAAAAGTCACAAACTCTAGCTATTATTGAACTGTTGCATCAGATAACAGCCCATGGCCCTCTCCTGCCCCCTCCTGTCCCCCTCCTGTCCCCCTCCTGTCCCCCTCCTGTCCCCCTCCTGTCCCCCTCCTGTCCCCCTCCTGCCCCCCTGCTCTGGCTGATGCATAAGCTGCTTGCATGGGAGCGTATGTCTGTGCTTGTGAATGAGCTCTGCACACTGGAGCTATAATCAGCGCTGTTTCCCGGTGGACAGACTTAATGCGTTTAAAGCAGTCCCCGGGCCTCCGCAGACACACACACATCGGCCGCACTTTCTCCACACGCTCCAGACTTAATCTAAACGCAGGACTTTGGCCGTGATGTTTGAGTGAAGGCTGAGTTCTGTGCTTACCCTTCGCACGGCTCGCTCTTCTCAGAGTTGGCTTTTTGCTGCTGTTTTCACCGATGGGAGGCTCTGGATTGAGGTCTTTTTTATCAATATGCAAACTCTAGGAAAGTACAGATACTTTCAATCTTGCCAGGTAACTTTTTAGCCGACTAGAACTAAAGTATGTATTAGGATGTTTTCTTTTCACATGTATCCTTAGCAGCGTCGTCAACTATGGCCGAGGAGTGATCGTAGCAACAGGCTCCTCTCACTGCGCTGCCGAACGGAACGTTTTAGGAGATCCTTCAGCTGTCAGACTGTACAACAAACCTGTATGAGTACCTGAGTTTCCGGCTGCTGGACACCTGAATTTCTCCTACGGGGATCAATAAAGTATTGATTTATCCATATATAATACTCAATCATTAATTCATTCACATGCCATTTATTAGTCAATGTCTGGGTTGGTGCGGAGTGGGGAAGTAGAGCCCTGCACGGGCCTATTATCTGGGCCCGAGCCCGGCCCTGGCCCGAGGGGGTGGCGCCCCAGCCCGGCCCTGGCCCGACATGGTTTCTGAATTCTCAAGCCCGAACCCGTATCAAGCCCGACCTTTATTTTTTCTTTAACCTCTAATAACAATGTGTTAGCGTGACAGAACGCATATTCATCGGGTGCGTTCATAAATGTAATCTGCCGCTCTGCAGTTACAAAAAACAGCTTTCTATTTTTTCTATGAATAAACAAACGTTTCTGACAGATCAAAGTGGACAAAAAGAGCATGTTAAAATATGGGCTCATGTTTCGATCAGCAGCTTGAGAACTAGTAGTGGAATTGTTATTATTATCAATTATCAATTATTATTTAGTTTTTTGTTAATGAGCGGACAGCAAATCCAAACATAAGGTAGGCTAAAAACAACAAAACGCTTAAACCTTATAAAAGTGTTTATTAGTAGGCTAAACGCAGCAAAATTCAATCAATATTTTTCTTCTAAATAAAGACAACAGCTAATTGCCTGGGCGGCGTAGGCCTATAACAAATCTTCACCTGAACATGGCGATACAGAGCCGCTTAACATGGCAAATGTCCTCCGTTGTTTGAACATCACAAAAGGAACAGTCTATTTGGCATCATGCAGAAAAAGGACTGCATCCACCGTTTCAGGGGCAAGTCCAGTCCTCCTTTCCTCTAAGACTCTTCCAGCTGCGCTAAAAGCACGCTCGCTGCTGCTGCTGCTGCTGCTGCTGCTACTGCTGCTGCTGCTGCTGCTGCTGCTGCTGCTGCTGCTGCTGCTGCTACTGCTGCTGCTGCTGCTGCTGGCCGGGACACTGAAGACCATGCGGGCCAGACGTGCCAGTAACGGCAATGTGGTCTCGTGTTGCTTCCACCAGCTCAGTAGATCCCTTCCATCAGCTTCCATGGTGGGGTTGAGGCTGAGGTAGACCTGGATTTCATCAGCATCGCTAAATGGGCGCAGAAATTCCACAAGGAAGGCTAGAACATCTGGGGAGACATTGCGCAATCGCGTGCTCTCACCACGGCTCTGAAGAAGCTCCTGCAGCTCTCCATGGACTGACTGGATTGACTCCAGTGTGAGGAAGACTGTGCTATACCTGGTCTCTGCCATTTGTTTCACAGTTTTTGGCAGCTGACTGGCCAGACCAGATTGTTTAAGATAGCGGACTAAAGCCTTCGCAGCCAACAGGGTCTCTGCTACTTCTGGGACTACTTCAGCCAGCTCATCTGTGTTCAAGGCATGTCGGAGGACTGTGTTATACAGGTGATCTTGACAAGCCAGGTGCCTGTATGGACGGAGAGCGGCCACCACGTTTGCACCCTGGTCAGTTACCCAGACAACATTGTTCAAAACTGATGCATCAAAGCCGAGGACTGTGACTAACTGCTGTTGAAGCTCTATTCGGATATTATCTCCTGTTTTGGCATGATTTGGGAAGCATGTTGTGGTGAGTAGCTTGCTCTTCAGTTCAAATGTTGGTGTTACATAGTGACATGTGATCGCCATGTAGCTCATCTTATGAAAATCATCCGTCCACATATCTGTTGTCATGCCAATATTTATCAGTGACATCACCCCCTTTATCTCCTCAACTGTCCCTCCTCTCCTTTCACTTGCCATCATTTTGCACCTTCGGGAGATTGTAGTGGGGTCGGCGAGAACTTCCTTGGCTGAAATGCGGCCATATGTTGCATCGACATTTATTAATTCTTGTGCTAACTCTCTGAAACCGACTCCAGCAATCGTTTCAAACGGCCGAATGTCCATGCAACATAAGTTCACACATTTTTTTGTGACGTCTGACTTCACTCTTTCTGGTGGTGGTTTTGCGAAATAATCGCCCACACTCATTTGTCTGTGACCGGACTGACCGCTGCTGCTGGATCCGCCACATGACCGTTCAAAATGTCTATGGAGATGTGATGAACCTGTTTTTTTGCTGTCATATGACAGAACAGCTTTGCATACGACACACTGAACAAACCCGGTTGGCTCATCTTGAATGGTTGTAATAAGATTAAACTTAGTCCAGAATGGAGCTTTTCCCTTGGTGTTGTCCATTCTCTTCAATTCGCCATTTTCAATCTTTTTCTTTATGTCGTTCTCCATGTTGTTTGTGCGGTGGGAGTCGGGAATTCGCGCGGATGTGTAAGTGACAAGTGTAGGCCTAAAGAAGGGTGTTGCGTGCGTGCCTGTGTGACAGAGCATCTGTGTGTTAACTGTGTTTCCATTTAAACACACCAAAAAAGGTTCTTTAATTAGCAGTAAAAAAAAAAGAAAAAAGGAGAAATGAATTCAATTGAAAAATAACAGTGCGTGCCCGAGCCCGGCCGTGTCCGAGGTAATTATACGGTCATCGGCCCGAAGCCCGGCCCTCGGGCTGTCGGCTGTCGGGCCCCCCGGGCCTAGGGCTCCAGTGCAGGCCTCTATGGGGAAGGCCATCAGTGCTGCCTCCAAATTCACACACCACCACACCCTCAGCGATCCCCCAGCACAGGTGGTGTAGTCGCTGGGTGGAGCAGGTCACATGCTTTTCTGTGGTTCTTCTGAAAGACAAGTTCAGATGTTTTACCTTGTTAACTTGTGTCGGCTGCAGCAGAGGTGGTGCAGCCGCTGGTTGATGTTTGCAGAGTGTGCTTGGTTTGGACCATTTTCTCTGCTCTGGTTCAGAGTGAAATCCTGAATGCTTTCTCAGTATTATTCAAAAAAACATTATCAATCCTCCAGTGGATTTACGCTTGATCTGCTTGAAAATGTGGCTGCTGCTGAACAGTTCTCTGTCTGCTCTATACAGATGTTGACAAAGACATTTACCTCAAATCCAAGTCAAGTCACGTGTCTCTGCTTTCCAAATCAAGTCAATTCACCAACACGGACCAGAGAATAAAACAGTTCAGACAAAGGTAAAAGAAACAATGGCAAACACATAGAGCCATTGGTCTGTACGGGGCAGAGGCCGATGTCGTTGGGTTAGTGTCCTGGATAATCACCAATGTCTTTAGACTCTTCTGCATCAGCAAAGAACAACTTTGAAAAAGTCTAGATACAGTAGAGGGGGTCTGCAAGATTTGTCATAATAGAAAAGTAAATAAGTCCAAAGTTTAAAGCTAACATGAGGTTATGACGTGTCCTCGCTTCACCGAACATTATTTTCTCTCAGACTACAGAGTAATTATACTTTCCCTCTTCCTGCATTCCCTTCTTACAGAGTTGTGTAATCTTTGTTTTTCTTTTCATTTTGAACTCAAACTCCGCTTGTCTAACGGCCCTGAGTTTTTCCGGGTGCCTTTGTTCGTTGAATTGCTTCCATTAGAGCCTCCAAAGCGGCCTCTGGGTTGGTAGTTTGTTGAATATGGACCGGGTCATTACCGCAGGACTTTCTCACCTCTGACTGACCACTCACTTGGTCTCACACACTCCTGTTGTCCGGTCGATTGGTCAGCGATGAAGTGGAAAATTGTGGCTAGTTTTAATCCGTGGACTTCCAGGTGTTCTGATGTTATTTATTCTATTTTCGTCCATTGTTTTCCAACAGAGTGAAAAAAGTTTATTTGAATGATAATAATAATGCATTGGTTTAAATGGCTCCCCCCTGGACTGCCACCTTAACGTGGTGGGGGAGTTTGAGTACTCGGATGATCCTGGGAGCTATGCTGTCTGGGGCTTCATGCCCCTGGTAGGGCCTCCCATGGCAGACAGGTCTCGTGTGACGAGTCAGACAAAGAGCAGTCCAGAAGACACCATGGACAGCACTCATACGAAACCAGTGACGTCGCCCGGCATGGCGCAGCCGGGGCCCCACCCTGGAGCCAGGCCTGGGGTCGGGGCTCGTAGGCGAGCGCCTGGTGGCCGGGCCTTAGCCCACGGGGCCCGGCCGGGCTCAGCCCGAATGGACGACGTGGGCAGTCCCTCCTGTGGGCCCACCACCTGCAGAGGGGTCCGTGGTGGCATGGTGCAGAGAGGACTGGGCAGCGGTCGAAGGCGGAGACCTCGGCGACCCAGTCCGCACACACAACATCTGGCTCTTGGGACGTGGAACGTCACCTCATTGGGGGGGAAGGAGCCCGAGCTTGTGGGGGAGGTTGAGCGTTACCGACTAGAGATAGTCGGCCTCACCTCCACACACAGCTTGGGCTCTGGAACCCAACTCCTTGAGAGGGGTTGGACGCTCCACTTTTCTGGAGTTTCCCGCGGGGAGAGGCGGCGAGCTGGGGTGGCCATTCTCATTGCCCCCCATCTCAGCCGCCACGTGTTGGAGTTCTCCCCGGTGAATGAGAGGGTCGCGTCCCTCCGCCTCCGGGTGGGGGACAAGTCTCTCACTGTTGTAACGGCCTACGGGCCTAACAGCAGTGCAGAGTACCCGGCCTTCTTGGAGTCCTTGGGAGGGGTACTGGACGGTGCACCGCCCGGGGACTCCGTTATTCTCCTGGGGGACTTCAACGCCCATGTGGGAAACGCCAGTGACACTTGGAGAGGGGTGATCGGGAAGAGCGGCCCCCCTGATCTGAACCCGAGCGGTGTTCAGTTGTTGGACTTCTGTGCCAGTCACAGTTTGTCCATCACGTACACCATGTTCGAGCACAAGGGTGTCCACCAGTGCACGTGGCACCAGGACACCCTAGGCCGGAGGTCGATGATCGACTTTGTTGTCGTATCATCTGACCTTCGACCGCGTGTCTCGGACACTCGGGTAAAGAGAGGGGCGGAGCTGTCAACCGATCATCACCTGGTCGTGAGTTGGATCCGCTGGCAGGGGAAGAAGCCGGTCAGACCTGGCAGACCCAAGCGTATAGTGAGGGTCTGCTGGGAACGTCTCGCTGAGCCCCCTGCCAGACGGACTTTCAACTCACACCTCCGGGAGAGTTTCTCCCAGGTCCCGGTGGAGGAGGGGGACATGGAGTCCGAGTGGACCATGTTCTCTGCCTCAATCGCCGATGCGGCGGCCCGTAGCTGTGGTCGCAAGGTCTCTGGTGCTGGTCCCGGCGGCAACCCCCGAACCCGGTGGTGGACACCGGCAGTAAGGGAAGCTGTCAGGCTGAAGAAGGAGTCCTATCGAGCCATGATGGTTCGGGGGACTCCTGAGGCAGCTGTCCAGTACCGGCAGGCCAAGCGTGCCGCGGCCCGGGCTGTTGCAGAGGCAAAAACCCGGGACTGGGAGGAGTTCGGAGAGTCCATGGAGCATGACTATTGGTCGGCCTCAAAGAAATTCTGGCAAACCGTCCGGCGCCTCAGGAGGGGGAAGCAGTTTTTTGCCAACACCATGTACGGTGCGGGTGGAGAGCTGCTGACCTCAACGGGGGATATTGTCGGGCGGTGGAAGGAATACTTTGAGGTTCTCCTCAATCCCCCCGTCACGTCCTCTGTCTCAGAGGCAGAGGCTGAGGATGCTGGGGCGGATACATCCATCTCCCTGGCTGAGGTCACCAAGGTGGTTGGTAGCCTCCATGGTGGCAAGGCTCCGGGTGTGGATGAGATCCGCCCTGATTATCTAAAGTCTCTGGATGTTGTAGGACTGTCTTGGCTGACACGTCTCTGCAACATCGCGTGGCGATCGGGGGCGGTGCCAATGGAGTGGCAGACCGGGGTGGTGGTCCCTCTCTATAAGAAGGGGGACCGGAGGGTGTGTTCCAATTATCGTGGGATCACACTCCTCAGCCTCCCCGGTAAGGTCTACTCCAAGGTACTGGAGAGGAGGCTACGGCCGATGGTCGAATCTCGGATCCAGGAGGAGCAGTGTGGTTTTCGTCCCGGTCGTGGAACACTGGACCAGCTCTATACTCTCCATCGGATACTCGAGGGTTCATGGGAGTTCGCCCAACCTGCCCACATGTGCTTTGTGGATTTGGAGAAGGCGTTCGACTGTGTTCCCCGGGGTGTCCTTTGGGGGGTTCTCTGGGAGTACGGGGTCCGGGGTCCTCTGCTGAGGGCCATCCGGTCCCTGTATGACCGGAGCCAGAGCTGTGTTCGCATTGCCGGCAGTAAGTCAGACCTGTTCCCGGTGAATGTTGGCCTCCGACAGGGCTGCCCTTTGTCACCGGTTCTGTTCACTGTATTTATGGACAGAATATCTAGGAGGGGGTCCGGTTCGGAGACCACAGGATTTCATCTCTGCTGTTTGCGGACGATGTTGTCCTGTTGGCTCCAACGAACCAGGACCTGCAGCATTCACTGGGACGGTTTGCAGCCGAGTGTGAAGCGGCTGGGATGAGAATCAGCACCTCCAAATCCGAGGCCATGGTGCTCGACCGGAAAAAGGTGCCCTGCCCTCTTCAGGTGGGTGGAGAGGTCCTTCCTCAAGTGGAGGAGTTCAAGTATCTCGGGGTCTTGTTCACGATTGAGGGAAGAATGGAGCGTGAGATTGACAGGCAGATCGGTGCAGCGTGCGCAGTGATGCGGTCGCTGTATCGGACCGTTGTGGTAAAGAGGGAGCTGAGCCGAAAGGCAAAGCTCTCGATTTACCGGTCAATCTTCGTTCCCTCCCTCACCTATGGTCATGAGCTTTGGGTAATGACCGAAAGAACGAGATCGCGGATACAAGCGGTCGAAATGAGCTTCCTCCGCAGAGTGGCTGGGCGCTCCCTTAGAGATAGGGTGAGGAGCTCAGTCACACGGGAGGAGCTCGGAGTAGAGCCGCTGCTTCTCCACGTCGAGAGGAACCAGTTGAGGTGGCTCGGGCATCTGTTCCGGATGCCTCCTGGACGCCTCCCTGGGGAGGTGTTCCGGGCACGTCCCACCGGGAGGAGGCCCCGCGGAAGACCTAGGACACGCTGGAGGGACTATGTCTCTCAGCTGGCCTGGGAACGCCTTGGGGTCCCCCCGGACGAGCTGGAGGAAGTGTGTGTGGATAGGGAAGTCTGGGCGTCTCTGCTTAGACTGCTGCCCCCGCGACCCGGCAACGGATAAAGCGGAAGAAAATGGATGGATGGATGGTTTAAATGGACACTCAAGACACTTTAAATCATTATTCATGCACTTCAAACACGGTGGTGATAAACTACTGTAGCCACAGCTGCCCTGGGCACACTGACAGAAGTGAGGCAACCAGTCTCTGCCATCGGCCCCTCCCACCACCACCAACCATTCACACACACACCAGACTCATTCCTTGGGTGGCACGGTGGCTGAGTGGTTAGCATTCTCGCCTCTCAGCAAGAAGGTCCTGGGTTTGAATCCCGGTCGGAGCAGGGCCTCTCTGAGTGGAGTTTGCATGTTCTCCCCGTGTCTGTGTAGGTTTCCTCTGGGTGCTCCGGTTTCCCCTCTCACTAAAAACATACACAATGAGAGAGTGAATGGATGGTGTTACTTACCTTACCTACCTTACTTACTAATGTGGGGACACAGTTTGGCACTTTACAGCCGCAGCCGCCCCACAGCACCGGGTGTTCCCAGAGGTCTCCCATCACAGACCTTGTCCTGCTTAGCTTCAGAGGTCTTTCACATCCAGGGGTGGGCCATAATAGTTTGTTATGAAGTGATATCATTTTGTTTTCATTTGCAGTGGTTTTGTACAGCTGCCTGTCTGTCCTACTGTAAAAAAAAAACAAAAAACTAAACATGGATCTATGGAACCTAAGATAGGATTGAATGTATTTCTTTCCATCATTGAGAGTACCGATGAGCTCAAAGCATTAAAAAGTGACTCACAGGGCTCTTTCTTACAAGTATTCTTAAAGATAACACAGGTACATACAGTATAGACACAGAGAGACACAGGTACATATAGACACAGAGACACAGGTACATATAGACACAGAGGGACACAGGTACATATAGACACAGAGACACAGGTGCATACAGACACACAGAGACACAGGTACATATAGACACAGAAACACAGGTACATTTAGAAACAGAGACACAGGTACATATAGACACAGAGACACAGGTACATATAGACACAGAGACACAGGTACATATAGACACAGAGGGACACAGGTACATATAGACACAGAGACACAGGTACATATAGACACAGAGAGACACAGGTACATATAGACACAGAGAGACACAGAGACACAGGTACATATAGACACAGAGACACAGGTACATGTAGACACAGAGACACAGGTACATATAGACACAGAGACACAGGTACATATAGACACAGTGACACAGGTACATATAGACACAGAGGGACACAGGTACATATAGACACAGAGAGAGGTACATTTAGACACAGAGACACAGGTACATATAGACACAGAGAGAGGTACATTTAGACACAGAGACACAGGTACATATAGACACAGAGAGAGGTACATTTAGACACAGAGACACAGAGACACAGGTACATTTAGAAACAGAGACACAGGTACATATAAACCAAGCCCCTGTGATCCAAGATGGCGCCCTATTCAAATGAATGCTTGTGCTCAGTAGTTCATGGGACTTCACGGAGACCGGGAGATTAGCAGAACTCGCCCATATTTGGGCATTGTCTGGTCCTCCCGGTTCTGCGCAGTGGACAAGCTCCCATGATGCTTTACAGGTTCTCTGTAGGTTCTCTGTCAGGTTCTCTGTCAGGTTCTCTGTCAGGTTCACTGTAGGTTCTCTGTCAGGTTCTCTGTAGGTTCTTTGTCAGGTTCTCTGTCAGGTTCTCTGTCAGGTTCTCTGTAGGTTCTTTGTCAGGTTCTCTGTCAGGTTCTCTGTAGGTTCTCTGTCAGGTTCTCTGTCAGGTTCTTTGTCAGGTTCTCTGTCAGGTTCTCTGTCAGGTTCTCTGTAGGTTCTCTGTCAGGTTCTCTGTCAGGTTCTCTGTAGGTTCTCTGTCAGGTTCTCTGTAGGTTCTCTGTCAGGTTCTCTGTCAAGTTCTCTGTAGGTTCTCTGTCAGGTTCTCTGTAGGTTCTCTGTCAGGTTCTCTGTCAGGTTCTCTGTAGGTTCTCTGTCAGGTTCTCTGTAGGTTCTCTTTCAGGTTCTCTGTCAGCTTCTCTGTAGGTTCTCTGTCAGGTTCTCTGTAGGTTCTCTGTCAGGTTCTCTGTTAGGTTCTCTGTCAGCTTCTCTGTAGGTTCTCTGTCAGGTTTTCTGTCAGGTTCTCTGTAGGTTCTCTGTCAGGTTCTCTGTTAGGTTCTCTATCAGGTTCTCTGTTAGGTTCTCTGTCAGGTTCTCTGTAGGTTCTCTGTAGGTTCTCTGTCAGGTTCTCTGTTAGGTTCTCTGTCAGCTTCTCTGTAGGTTCTCTATCAGGTTCTCTGTTAGGTTCTCTGTCAGGTTCTCTGTAGGTTCTCTGTCAGGTTCTCTGTCAGGTTCTCTGTAGGTTCTCTGTCAGGTTATCTGTCAGGTTCTCTGTAGGTTCTCTGTCAGGTTCTCTGTCAGGTTCTCTGTCAGGTTCTCTGTCAGGTTTTCTGTAGGTTCTCTGTCAGGTTCTCTGTCAGGTTCTCTGTCTGGTTCTCTGTCTGGTTCTCTGTCAGGTTCTCTGTCAGGTTTTCTGTAGGTTCTCTGTCAGGTTCTCTGTCAGGTTCTCTGTCAGGTTCTCTGTCTGGTTCTCTGTCTGGTTCTCTGTCAGGTTCTCTGTCAGGTTCTCTGTTAGGTTCTCTGTTAGGTTCTCTGTCAGGTTCTCTGTTAGGTTCTCTGCCAGGTTCTCTGTTAGGTTCTCTGCCAGGTTCTCTGTCAGCCCACGTGAATGTAGTCTGCAGTACCACAGCGCCCCCTGTGCCCGTGAGTGGGACAGCTATAAGCTGTAATACTCTATCCAGTTATTATTATAGATCCATGATTTAGACACACAGAGACACAGGTACATATAGACTCAGGGGAACAGGGCAGGAAGCAAAACTAAACTAAAACTACACCGGAATTAAGCCAAAATAAGTAACATAACACAAAATCCACATACTGTATGTATCGCAGCTGAGACAGTTGGATCGTGCATCTCTCGCGTAGAGTTGGGAATGTAAACTGATTTAGAGAAGTGTGAAATGCATTATTCCAGATCAGACGTGTAATATTGGAAAAGAGCAGTGCCTGCAGCCACATTATGTCACTAAACATGGCTAGGGGAAAACATTGACTTTGGAATGAGCTGTCCAGGCCTACAGCATGAGGCAGATGGCGTTTGAATAATGTATGTGAGTCTGTACTTCTGACTGGAACATGCAGCCGGAGGTCAACACCAGCCACACCTGCCTTTCTCTTATGGATGGGAGACTATGCCAGGAGGTTGGGAATATTGTCTGAAAAATATCTTATACACATTTCACACAGTTAAATCCACTTAACTCTCTCGTCATTTTGTATTACCTAACGTCTCCACATCCATATTCTGAACCCTTTTTCACTCAGAAGTACCACCTGCTCACCAGCGAACAAGTCTTCAAGGTTTCAACCAAAATGGATTTTCTAGGCCTCAATTTAGTTTAGTTTAGTTTAGTTTTTAGTTCATTTGAGCAGTTAACATTTTTCTTCCTCCAATGTTTCACAATCATACAGTTAATGAAGCTCAAAGGGAGTAGACTGAAGCAAAAGCTTATAAGTGCCTACCCCTTGTTCATGTAAAATTACATTTGCAGTTAAAGATGATACAGTTATACATTGCTTTTACATTTTTATCAAACAGAAAACAATCCTTCCTGAGTATTTTGTATTAGTTTCAAAACTATATACTTGTACATGTCTGTGAGTTAACGTTTATCCTACTGTAGCTATACTTGTCAACATACAATCACCAGCCTTAGTTTACAATTTGCAGCACTGGCAAATAAAGAGGTTTTAGCATTTCACATTTGACAAATAACAATAGTTATAACTTATGGTTAATGTCATTGATCATAACAATTATAACAATTATCCTTCTTGTCATTATCAATGGATGAATATTCGTTTTCATATTATATAGGCATGTTAGACATTTTGTATTCTGCCCTCTTGCCTCGTTGTCATTACTATCCACTATTTATTGTTATTATGAAAATGGCATGCCCAAACTGTAAACCCTTTCTAGTGTGTTGCGTTAAAAAGCCAGAGTGTATAGTGGCCTGTTGAAAGTGGGTGGACGCCCTCAATCAACCAGTCCCCACCCAGCTGCCCTGAGACTTGGGCAAGTCAGAATCACCACCAACCTCTAATTATTTTTATATTTATTTTTGTTATATTTCCTCTGGGTTTTTCAGATCTATTTACCACAGCGGGCCAATGTTGCAAATCTGCAACATCCCAGAATCTATTTCTTGTGAATGTCTCTCTCTCAAATCAGATTTTTCCTGGGCGCCACGGTGGCTGAGTGGATAGCACTCTTGCTTCTCTCGCCTTTCTGAGAGGAGTTTGCATGTTCTCCCCGTGTCTGCGTAGGTTTCCTCCGGGTACTCCGGTTTCCCCTACCACTAAAAACATGCACAATAGGTCTGGCATGTGCCTCCTGTACTGGCCCCTCCCATCTCTGTGTGGAGCGACAGACTAATGCCCACAATTCTAAAGTGCTTTGTGACTCTGGTCTGTGAAAGGCGCTATATAAATAAAGATTACTTACTGTTATTGAAATTTGATTTGTCCTTGAGAGGGTGAAACAATCTTTGGAATCAGGGCCACCTGTCAGTCAATCACTTATCAGGCCATTCTTGTAAGTTGTTGCTAATAAGTTAGATTTTTCAGCTCGTAAGCCTCTCTGAACAGCACTTTGTATTAGCTCGTTTTGACTCATCTGAACCTGTGCCAGTGTAGCTGTGTTGTTCATTTCTGTAATACGCATGTGTGTATCCTGCCAGTTTGTGCGTCGGCTCTGCCCCTGGAGGGAACATTCCAATGATTTGATCCCAAAATGTTCTAAACTGCTATTTTTCCAAAGTAATTGGCTGTGAGGTAAGTGGTTCTCTTGTGTTAGTGAGTGTGGGAGTGCGTATGAGTGAATCACCGGAGATGTCCTCCACCTGCTCCTGCACCAACTCTGGAATGGACTGTTTGGAATATATTTAGTCACTGCTACAATTTTGACCTAAAAGTTGATAGCTGGAAATAAGATCATTGAAGTAGATAAGCGCTTCAGTGAGTGGGCTGTAGTTTAGGACGCCGCTGATGGCAACATTTGGGAGACTGGTGGAAAAGGTGGGCATGCCTGATTTACAACATGACTCCACAGCTGGAACGTGGAGCGGGGGAATAAGAAAGACTTCAAATGTGGCGGCGGCAAACTCAGGCACTTCACCCACATTACCAAGTTCATTTCAATTCAATTTATTTTTGTATTGCCTTAAATCGCAACAGGAGTAACCTCGGCCGACTTTACAAAGCTGTCAGTTTGCCAACACAGATCAGAGATTCAAACAGACTCATTCTAATGTGGGGGAAGTGTCTTGCCCAAGGACACAGTGACGGTTTAGCACTTCACAGCCGCTGCCGCCCCACTGTGGCACCTGCTGTTCCCAGAGGTCTCCCATCACAGTCCTAACCAGGCCCTGTCCTGCAC
The DNA here is from genome assembly GCA_964034765.1 of Knipowitschia caucasica. Lineage (NCBI taxonomy): Eukaryota > Metazoa > Chordata > Actinopteri > Gobiiformes > Gobiidae > Knipowitschia > Knipowitschia caucasica. The sequence continues at coordinate 36,924,764 of OZ035840.1, forward strand.
AGCTTCAAAGCTCTGATGGGATCTGGTTTTTGCATGCAGGCTTTCTTAGACCAGTGTCAAACTCATTTTGATCAGGGGCCGAATAAAAAGACTAGAAACGGGGCCGAAGGAATAGAAGGGACTTTATTTTTTTTTAATTGTTAATTACACAATGGCGGTATTTTGACATTTTTCTCAAACAAAATGTGTTTATTGTTTAGATTTAACCAAAACTGGATCAAATTTAAAAGTAAACACATTGTCCATCATCCATTTTCTTCCCCTTAATCCATTTCTGGGTCAGAATGTACTGATGTGGCTGCAGCTGTGTCTCTGTCAACAGACACACAGACAGACAGACAGACACACAGACAGACAGACAGACAGACAGACAGACGCACACAGACAGACAGACGCACACAGACAGACAGACAGACACACAGACAGACAGACACACAGACAGACAGACAGACACACAGACAGACGCACAGACACACAGACAGACATACGCACACACTCACACACTCACAGACAGACAGACAGACAGACAGACGCACAGACACACAGACAGACACACAGACAGACACACAGACAGACAGACAGACACACAGACAGACAGACGCACGGACACACAGACAGACACACAGACACACAGACAGACACACAGACAGACAGACAGACAGACAGACAGACAGACAGACAGACAGACAGACAGACGCACAGACACACAGACAGACACACAGACACACAGACAGACACACAGACAGACAGACAGACAGACAGACAGACAGACACACAGACAGACACACAGACAGACGCTGATGGGTTTTTCTTTTCGCACAGTTCTCTGTCAGTGAGACACACTTAATTCACGTTTCTCAAAGTAATATTTCTTGTTTACACCTCGTGCTTGTACCTTTGCTAACAGTGCGCCTGATTTCACCTTTTACCTTTGCTTTCTCTTGTGACGATCACTGAGTCATCAGAAATACAGACGTCACCTTCACTGCTGCTCCTCGTACACAGTCGCTCCAAACTCTTCAGGGAGAATTCAAACTGATTTGTGCACTGTGTGAATGAACTTATCTTTAAACTGTATTCAACCATCATCCTGAGTTTCTCCTGTGGGGATCAATACAGTATCTACAGTTTATCTACATATCTGTCTATTGGTCTATCTATATATCCACCTTTCTATCTGTCTATATATTTGTCTGTCATAGATAGATTAATTTTGTATTCATCGTAGCTAAAACAAACAGCAATACAGATTTTGAAAAGGGGTTGAATGAAGCAGACATCAGGCCCAAACACTCTCTGACCCTACACCTGCTCTGTGCCGAGAAAACTGCTCCCTCTCCTTTACGCGTTTCCTGGTCAACGCTGAAAAATAAGCCTTGCATGTCAGCATCTTTTTCACTCCAGATGTTTGTTAAGTTTTTGAAAGTATTAAAACATGTGTTTCTGTGACGGTGGAAAGGATCTACGTTTGTTTACAAGTCGAGCTTTACACTGTAGTCTATGTTCCCCGGGGCACACTGAACTCAACACCCACCCAGCACATGTACATACACTGACTCAGACAGAACTTTAACTTGCTGTTGGGGAAACTGAAGCCCCTGAAGAGTATGTGTAGGCACAGGGAGAACATGCAAACTGTATTGGAAGGTCCCATAGTAGAATTTTCTTTCCACAAGGGATGCAGGAAAATCTATCTTCAGACAAGAGTTTAGGATTTAAAGCTTTGATTTCTCATGAATAATTCTGTTGCCACACAATCTGATGCTTGGGGTTGAGAGCTGATTGGCCGAGTGAGGGCGGTCCTATTTTTTTTTTTCTGTCTGAAAAAGCTGATTTAAAGATGTGGCCAAGGCCAGTGATTGGACCAAACTGTTTTTATAACAGTTATTTTAATTTAAGCTTTGAAAAAGTTAGTTCTGCTGCATTACCGCATGTTTCGGTGGAAGACTTCTTCAGAGGAGAGATGTCTCTGATCAGCTGCACTTTCTAATGGACTGGGACGATGCAGAAATAGTGGGAACAGAAGAACACAAATACAAAATATGGAGGATACAAGATTGAAACCAGGAAGCGGGGCACACAGACCATCAACAGAGACCAGGGGGCTTAAACCTTGTCTCACACTCGGGACTCACTTCTCCAGAGACCACAGGAGGGGGTCTGATCAGAGACACGTCCCACCGTCACATGTCTCTGACCAAGGCCGACATGTGGTAATTACTCAGAACTAGCTTCTTCTTTACACTTGGTCTGAAAATAACCTTCAGAGCCTTAAACATAAAAGAAGACATAATCAACTTTTTACATCTTTTTCATTCCACAATCTGAGGCCTTGGGCTGAGCTCTGATTGGCCGAGTGAGGGAGGTCCTTTCCTTTTCATTATTGTCTGAAAAAGCAGATCTGAAGACGTGGCCGAAAATTACATGCGTGTGAAAACCAGATGGATTTTATAACAGTCAGAGAGATAGGTACTCAAGCTTTAGTTTCCCCAGATTCAGAACCAGACATGGGGAGGCAGCTTTTCAGATTTATGGAGCTAAAATCTGGAACAATCTTCCTGAAGATGTGAGGCTGGTATCTACTCGGGCAGTTTTCAAATCCAGGTTAAAAACAGTTCTGTTCAGCTGAGCTACAACTGAAGGATTTTATAATAACTCTTTTTAATGCATTGTGGCTATTTATTATTCATGAATAATAAATGTGTGTGTTTTTAATGTTTTAAGGTCTTTAATTACTTGAGATTTTATTCTGTTTTGAATATTTCATGTGTTTTTTTCATGTATATTTAATGTTTGTGATTTGCTTGATATGATGTGGGTTGTGCGGCGCTTTGTGTTGCCTTGTGTAGCAAAGGCGCTATACAAATAAGTTGATTGATGGATTGTAAAGTGAATTTTCCCCACACGTTTTCAGTCCAAACAGCGGTGAAGTTGGGCCTTGAAATCCCCTCCTCTCCCGCCTCGCTCTGACGTTCAGTCTCTGTGGCTCGCCGCTGCCTCGGCCTCAGAAGCAGAAGCAAACGGGCTGTAGCGTGGGTTTAGCAGGATTAGCATTTTTAGCACATGTATCTGCTTACGTTAATTAGCGGCGGTAATGTAAGTTCAGCGTGCCTGCGGGAGGTGGGCTGTTTTGTTCGACGTTATCAAAGCTGCTCGCTCTGATCCCTGGCTGCGTGCTCATTACGGTCTCATACAGCCCTCGCTCCGGCGGCGGCGGTCTACAAACAGGGAGACAAGCGAGAGCACGTTACCAAATGAGGGAGAACAGACGGACACAATATGGAGGATTCGATCTGAGAGTGTTCTGTGTAAATGAGAACAAGGGCGGGTTTCAAACACGAACCATGAGAATCTGACTCTGGTTTAGAGTTTTCAACGAGATTTAAAGGTTTGTTCTGTAGGAGGATTGCCTACTTCTGGGTGGATCGTGAAGACTATTGGTCCTCCCAGGTGTCAATCATTCTGCTGATATGTGTTTTGTTCAAAAAGTGGAGAAGGTGGTTCCTTTCAAAGATTTGGGGTAGTCTTTTTAAGTAGCAATATGTACGATTTTAATATAAAGTCATGATTAAAGGGCTCTAATCTGTCCAAAGGCATTAATGAAACATGTTCTTTTCCAACACTTCTTTAACTGATCACAGTCGTTCAGAGATATTTGGATTTCAAAATGAGTTTTACAGCCTCTAAAAGTGTAACAGATACAGTTTTCCTCATCATAATACAGGATATTTCCATTTACAGTACCGGCTTAAGTCACCTCAACATAAATATATATATATGTACTGTATAAACATTGTATAAACTAAACCAACATAGTAAATTACATGAAAAAATAGTAAATTAAAATAAAAGCTGGAGTAGTGTAAATGAGATAAAAGTCCTGTTTGTCACAAACAGAACTTTTTCTGTTTCTGTTTTTAATTTGTGAACTTGGATTGGTTTATTGTTTTTTTGGCTAGTTTTGCGATAAGCTCTTGTTGTATCCTTTGCTGGTCCGGTGTGTTGCTGGTCTGGTGTGTGGCAGGTCTGGTGTGTGGCTGGTCTGGTGTGTGGCAGGTCTGGTGTGTGGCTGGTGTGGTGTGTTGCTGGTGTGGTGTGTTGCTGGTCCGGTGTGTTTCTGGTCCGGTGTGTTGCTGGTCTGGTGTGTGGCTGGTCTGGTGTGTGGCTGGTCTGGTGTGTTGCTGGTCCGGTGTGTTTCTGGTCCGGTGTGTTGCTGGTCTGGTGTGTTGCTGGTGTGGTGTGTTGCTGGTGTGGTGTGTTGCTGGTCTGGTGTGTTGCTGGTGTGGTGTGTTGCTGGTCCGGTGTGTTGCTGGTCTGGTGTGTTGCTGGTGTGGTTTGTTGCTGGTCCGGTGTGTTGCTGGTCCGGTGTGTTGCTGGTCTGGTGTGTTGCTGGTGTGGTTTGTTGCTGGTCCGGTGTGTTGCTGGTCCGGTTTGTTGCTGGTCCGGTGTGTTGCTGGTCTGGTGTGTTGCTGGTCCGGTGTGTTGCTGGTCTGGTGTGTTGCTGGTCCGGTGTGTTGCTGGTCTGGTGTGTTGCTGGTCCGGTGTGTTGCTGGTCTGGTGTGTTGCTGGTCTGGTGTGTGGCAGGTCTGGTGTGTGGCTGGTCTGGTGTGTGGCTGGTCCGGTGTGTTGCTGGTGTGGTGTGTTGCTGGTCCGGTGTGTTGCTGGTCTGGTGTGTTGCTGGTCTGGTGTGTTGCTGGTGTGGTGTGTTGCTGGTCTGGTTTGTTGCTGGTCTGGTGTGTGGCTGGTCCGGTGTGTTGCTGGTCTGGTGTGTTGCTGGTCCGGTGTGTTGCTGGTCTGGTGTGTTGCTGGTCTGGTGTGTGGCAGGTCTGGTGTGTGGCTGGTCTGGTGTGTGGCTGGTCCGGTGTGTTGCTGGTGTGGTGTGTTGCTGGTCCGGTGTGTTGCTGGTCTGGTGTGTTGCTGGTCTGGTGTGTGGCTGGTCTGGTGTGTGGCTGGTCTGGTGTGTTGCTGGTGTGGTGTGTTGCTGGTCCGGTGTGTGGCTGATCTGGTGTGTTGCTGGTCTGGTGTGTTGCTGGTCCGGTGTGTTGCTGGTGTGGTGTGTTGCTGGTCCGGTGTGTGGCAGGTCCGGTGTGTTGCTGGTCTGGTGTGTGGCTGGTCTGGTGTGTTGCTGGTGTGGTGTGTTGCTGGTCCGGTGTGTTGCTGGTCCGGTGTGTTGCTGGTCCGGTGTGTTGCTGGTCTGGTGTGTTGCTGGTCCGGTGTGTTGCTGGTCCGGTGTGTTGCTGGTCTGGTGTGTTGCTGGTGTGGTTTGTTGCTGGTCCGGTGTGTTGCTGGTCTGGTGTGTTTCTGGTCCGGTGTGCTGCTGGTCCGGTGTGTTGCTGGTCCGGTGTGTTGCTGGTCCGGTGTGTTGCTGGTGTGGTGTGTTGTTGGTGTGGTGTGTTGCTGGTCTGGTGTGTGGCTGGTCTGGTGTGTTGCTGGTCCGGTGTGTTGCTGGTCCGGTGTGTTGCTGGTCTGGTGTGTTGCTGGTGTGGTGTGTTGCTGGTCTGGTGTGTTGCTGGTGTGGTGTGTTGCTGGTCCGGTGTGTTGCTGGTCTGGTATGTTGCTGGTCTGGTGTGTTGCTAGTCTGGTGTGTTTCTGGTGTGGTGTGTTGCTGGTCCGGTGTGTTGCTGGTCCGGTGTGTTGCTGGTCTGGTTTTGTTGCTGGTCCGGTGTGTTGCTGGTCTGGTTTTGTTGCTGGTCCGGTGTGTTGCTGGTCTGGTGTGTGGCTGGTCTGGTGTGTTGCTGGTGTGGTGTGCTGCTGGTCCGGTGTGTTGCTGGTGTGGTGTGTTGCTGGTCTGGTGTGTTGCTGGTCTGGTGTGTTGCTGGTGTGGTGTGTTGCTGGTCTGGTGTGTTGCTGGTGTGGTGTGTTGCTGGTCCGGTGTGTTGCTGGTGTGGTGTGTTGCTGGTCCGGTGTGTTGCTGGTCTGGTGTGTTGCTGGTGTGGTGTGTTGCTGGTGTGGTGTGCTGCTGGTCCGGTGTGTTGCTGGTGTGGTGTGCTGCTGGTCCGGTGTGTTGCTGGTCTTCAGGATCAGCCTCAGATGTTATTATTAGAATGGCCTTTTACCGACACGCTTCAGACTCATGTATTTGAAATTTGCCTTTGAATTGAACTGTTGTGTTGACATCTGTTGTGGCCTTTTAATGGAATTTGAACAGTGTTTGTTGTTAGCGGAGATCGTTGCTTGAAGTGGTCTGTATCTCTCTGGTCTGTAGCTCTCTGGTCTGTAGCTCTCTGGTCTGTAGCTCTCTGGTCTGTAGCTCTCTGGTCTGTATCTCTCTGGTCTGTAGCTCTCTGGTCTGTAGCTCTCTGGTCTGTAGCTCTCTGGTCTGTAGCTCTCTGGTCTGTAGCTCTCTGGTCTGTAGCTCTCTGGTCTGTATCTCTCTGGTCTGTAGCTTTCTGGTCTGTAGCTCTCTGGTCTGTAGCTCTCTGGTCTGTAGCTCTCTGGTCTGTATCTCTCTGGTCTGTAGCTCTCTGGTCTGTAGCTCTCTGGTCTGTAGCTCTCTGGTCTGTAGCTCTCTGGTCTGTAGCTCTCTGGTCTGTAGCTCTCTGGTCTGTACTCTCTGGTCTGTAGCTTTCTGGTCTGTAGCTCTCTGGTCTGTAGCTCTCTGGTCTGTATCTCTCTGGTCTGTAGCTCTCTGGTCTGTAGCTCTCTGGTCTGTAGCTCTCTGGTCTGTAGCTCTCTGGTCTGTAGCTCTCTGGTCTGTAGCTCTCTGGTCTGTAGCTCTCTGGTCTGTATCTCTCTGGTCTGTAGCTCTCTGGTCTGTAGCTCTCTGGTCTGTAGCTCTCTGGTCTGTATCTCTCTGGTCTGTAGCTCTCTGGTCTGTAGCTCTCTGGTCTGTAGCTCTCTGGTCTGTAGCTCTCTGGTCTGTATCTCTCTGGTCTGTAGCTTTCTGGTCTGTAGCTCTCTGGTCTGTAGCTCTCTGGTCTGTATCTCTCTGGTCTGTAGCTCTCTGGTCTGTAGCTCTCTGGTCTGTAGCTCTCTGGTCTGTAGCTCTCTGGTCTGTATCTCTCTGGTCTGTAGCTCTCTGGTCTGTAGCTCTCTGGTCTGTAGCTCTCTGGTCTGTAGCTCTCTGGTCTGTATCTCTCTGGTCTGTAGCTTTCTGGTCTGTAGCTCTCTGGTCTGTATCTCTCTGGTCTGTAGCTCTCTGGTCTGTAGCTCTCTGGTCTGTATCTCTCTGGTCTGTAGCTCTCTGGTCTGTATCTCTCTGGTCTGTAGCTCTCTGGTCTGTAGCTCTCTGGTCTGTAGCTCTCTGGTCTGTAGCTCTCTGGTCTGTATCTCTCTGGTCTGTAGCTCTCTGGTCTGTAGCTCTCTGGTCTGTAGCTCTCTGGTCTGTATCTCTCTGGTCTGTAGCTCTCTGGTCTGTAGCTCTCTGGTCTGTAGCTCTCTGGTCTGTATCTCTCTGGTCTGTAGCTCTCTGGTCTGTAGCTCTCTGGTCTGTAGCTCTCTGGTCTGTAGCTCTCTGGTCTGTATCTCTCTGGTCTGTAGCTCTCTGGTCTGTAGCTCTGTCTGGCTCTCTGGTCTGTAGCTCTCTGGTCTGTATCTCTCTGGTCTGTAGCTCTCTGGTCTGTAGCTCTCTGGTCTGTAGCTCTCTGGTCTGTAGCTCTCTGGTCTGTATCTCTCTGGTCTGTAGCTTTCTGGTCTGTAGCTCTCTGGTCTGTAGCTCTCTGGTCTGTATCTCTCTGGTCTGTAGCTCTCTGGTCTGTAGCTCTCTGGTCTGTATCTCTCTGGTCTGTAGCTCTCTGGTCTGTAGCTCTCTGGTCTGTAGCTCTCTGGTCTGTAGCTCTCTGGTCTGTAGCTCTCTGGTCTGTAGCTCTCTGGTCTGTAGCTCTCTGGTCTGTAGCTCTCTGGTCTGTAGCTCTCTGGTCTGTATCTCTCTGGTCTGTAGCTCTCTGGTCTGTAGCTCTCTGGTCTGTATCTCTCTGGTCTGTAGCTCTCTGGTCTGTAGCTCTCTGGTCTGTAGCTCTCTGGTCTGTAGCTCTCTGGTCTGTAGCTCTCTGGTCTGTATCTCTCTGGTCTGTAGCTCTCTGGTCTGTAGCTCTCTGGTCTGTAGCTCTCTGGTCTGTATCTCTCTGGTCTGTAGCTCTCTGGTCTGTAGCTCTCTGGTCTGTATCTCTCTGGTCTGTAGCTCTCTGGTCTGTAGCTCTCTGGTCTGTAGCTCTCTGGTCTGTAGCTCTCTGGTCTGTAGCTCTCTGGTCTGTAGCTCTCTGGTCTG
>OZ035840.1:36937969-36955469 GCA_964034765.1 Knipowitschia caucasica
AAGGCTCGACAAAAATAAAATGAGTTAAAACCTGCTTGTGTCAAGTTGTGATCTCAAAACATAACTTAAATAAATGGATGAAGCCAAAATGTTGATAAAATTATGGCTTTATCTATGAACCACCACCACCTTTTCAGATTCAGAATCCTGTTATTGCCACGTGAGTAACAGTTGGCTTTGGCTCTCGGTGCAAACAAGTTAAATCTGAATAAAAACAAGAAGACATTAACAAATAAAAATCTTATGACTTTCTGACCTTAGTCATATTTTAAATGTGCAATACTGACATTCCAGAATGTCCACTGAAGGCCACTTTATCTACTCTGCCCTGGATGTATATAATTTACACTAATATATACTGTAGATATATTACTGTAGATATACGTTTACTCGTATGAAGTATTTGCAGCTAGTTAAGAAGTATTACAGGTACTTGTATTGTGTATGTTGTGTGCTTTGTACGGTGTGTGTGCGCTGCAACACAGACATTTCTCCACTGTGGTATGGTGTGGTGTGGTATGGTGTGGTATGGTGTGGTGTGGTATGGTGTGGTATGGTATGGTTTGGTGTGGTGTGGTGTGGTGTGGTATGGTATGGTATGGTGTGGTATGGTATGGTATGGTGTGGTATGGTATGGTATGGTGTGGTATGGTATGGTATGGTGTGGTGTGGTGTGGTGTGGTGTGGTGTGGTATGGTGTGGTATGGTGTGGTATGGTGTGGTATGGTATGGTGTGGTGTGGTATGGTGTGGTGTGGTATGGTGTGGTGTGGTATGGTGTGGTTTGGTGTGGTTTGGTGTGGTGTGGTATGGTATGGTATGGTGTGGTATGGTATGGTATGGTGTGGTATGGTATGGTATGGTGTGGTATGGTATGGTATGGTGTGGTGTGGTGTGGTGTGGTGTGGTGTGGTATGGTGTGGTATGGTGTGGTATGGTGTGGTATGGTATGGTATGGTGTGGTATGGTGTGGTGTGGTGTGGTGTGGTGTGGTATGGTATGGTGTGGTGTGGTGTGGTTTGGTGTGGTGTGGTGTGGTGTGGTATGGTGTGGTATGGTGTGGTGTGGTGTGGTTTGGTGTGGTGTGGTGTGGTGTGGTATGGTTTGGTATGGTATGGTATGGTTTGGTGTGGTATGGTATGGTGTGGTGTGGTGTGGTTTGGTGTGGTGTGGTGTGGTGTGGTATGGTGTGGTATGGTATGGTGTGGTGTGGTGTGGTATGGTGTGGTTTGGTATGGTATGGTGTGGTGTGGTATGGTATGGTATGGTATGGTTTGGTGTGGTATGGTATGGTGTGGTATGGTGTGGTGTGGTGTGGTATGGTGTGGTGTGGTTTGGTATGGTGTGGTATGGTATGGTATGGTGTGGTGTGGTGTGGTATGGTTTGGTATGGTATGGTATGGTATGGTTTGGTGTGGTATGGTATGGTGTGGTGTGGTGTGGTTTGGTGTGGTGTGGTGTGGTGTGGTGTGGTATGGTTTGGTATGGTATGGTTTGGTGTGGTATGGTATGGTGTGGTATGGTGTGGTGTGGTGTGGTATGGTGTGGTGTGGTTTGGTATGGTGTGGTATGGTATGGTATGGTGTGGTGTGGTGTGGTATGGTTTGGTATGGTATGGTATGGTATGGTTTGGTGTGGTATGGTATGGTGTGGTGTGGTGTGGTTTGGTGTGGTGTGGTGTGGTGTGGTATGGTGTGGTGTGGTGTGGTTTGGTGTGGTGTGGTGTGGTGTGGTATGGTGTGGTATGGTGTGGTGTGGTGTGGTTTGGTGTGGTGTGGGTGGGTGTGGTATGGTTTGGTATGGTATGGTATGGTTTGGTGTGGTATGGTATGGTGTGGTGTGGTGTGGTTTGGTGTGGTGTGGTGTGGTGTGGTATGGTGTGGTGTGGTGTGGTTTGGTGTGGTGTGGTGTGGTGTGGTATGGTTGGTATGGTATGGTATGGTATGGTTGTGGTGTGGTATGGTATGGTGTGGTGTGGTGTGGTTTGGTGTGGTGTGGTGTGGTGTGGTATGGTGTGGTATGGTATGGTGTGGTGTGGTGTGGTATGGTTTGGTATGGTATGGTGTGGTGTGGTATGGTATGGTATGGTATGGTTTGGTGTGGTATGGTATGGTGTGGTATGGTGTGGTGTGGTGTGGTATGGTGTGGTGTGGTTTGGTATGGTGTGGTATGGTATGGTATGGTGTGGTGTGGTGTGGTATGGTTTGGTATGGTATGGTATGGTATGGTTTGGTGTGGTATGGTATGGTGTGGTGTGGTGTGGTTGGTGTGGTGTGGTGTGGTGTGGTATGGTTTGGTATGGTATGGTTTGGTGTGGTATGGTATGGTGTGGTATGGTGTGGTGTGGTGTGGTATGGTGTGGTGTGGTTTGGTATGGTGTGGTATGGTATGGTATGGTGTGGTGTGGTGTGGTGTGGTATGGTTTGGTATGGTATGGTATGGTATGGTTTGGTGTGGTATGGTATGGTGTGGTGTGGTGTGGTTTGGTGTGGTGTGGTGTGGTGTGGTGTGGTATGGTTTGGTATGGTATGGTGTGGTATGGTTTGGTGTGGTGTGGTATGGTGTGGTGTGGTGTGGTATGGTATGGTGTGGTATGGTTTGGTGTGGTGTGGTATGGTGTGGTGTGGTGTGGTATGGTGTGGTGTGGTATGGTGTGGTATGGTGTGGTGGTGGTATGGTGTGGGTGTGGTATGGTGTGGTATGGTATGGTGTGGTGTGGTATGGTATGGTATGGTGTGGTATGGTATGGTATGGTGTGGTGTGGTATGGTATGGTGTGGTGTGGTGTGGTATGGTGTGGTATGGTATGGTGTGTGTGTGGTTTGGTATGGTATGGTGTGGTGTGGTGTGGTATGGTATGGTGTGGTGTGGTATGGTGTGGTGTGGTGTGGTGTGGTGTGGTGTGGTGTGGTATGGTGTGGTATGGTGTGGTGTGGTATGGTGTGGTATGGTATGGTATGGTGTGGTATGGTATGGTATGGTGTGGTATGGTGTGGTGTGGTATGGTGTGGTATGGTATGGTATGGTGTGGTATGGTATGGTGTGGTGTGGTATGGTATGGTATGGTGTGGTGTGGTATGGTGTGGTGTGGTGTGGTGTGGTGTGGTGTGGTGTGGTATGGTGTGGTATGGTATGGTATGGTATGGTATGGTTTGGTGTGGTATGGTATGGTATGGTGTGGTGTGGTGTGGTGTGGTATGGTGTGGTGTGGTATGGTATGGTATGGTGTGGTATGGTATGGTATGGGTGTGGTATGGTATGGTGTGGTGTGGTATGGTATGGTGTGGTGTGGTGTGGTATGGTGTGGTGTGGTTTGGTATGGTATGGTGTGGTGTGGTGTGGTATGGTTTGGTATGGTATGGTATGGTATGGTATGGTTTGGTGTGGTGTGGTGTGGTGTGGTATGGTTTGGTGTGGTGTGGTGTGGTGTGGTATGGTTTGGTATGGTGTGGTATGGTATGGTATGGTGTGGTATGGTATGGTGTGGTGTGGTATGGTATGGTGTGGTGTGGTGTGGTATGGTGTGGTGTGGTTTGGTATGGTATGGTGTGGTGTGGTGTGGTATGGTGTGGTATGGTTTGGTGTGGTGTGGTGTGGTATGGTGTGGTGTGGTATGGTGTGGTGTGGTATGGTGTGGTATGGTATGGTATGGTGTGGTGTGGTGTGGTATGGTGTGGTGTGGTATGGTGTGGTGTGGTGTGGTGTGGTGTGGTATGGTTTGGTGTGGTGTGGTATGGTGTGGTGTGGTATGGTGTGGTGTGGTATGGTATGGTTTGGTATGGTATGGTGTGGTGTGGTGTGGTGTGGTGTGGTGTGGTGTGGTATGGTATGGTATGGTGTGGTGTGGTATGGTTTGGTATGGTATGGTGTGGTGTGGTGTGGTGTGGTGTGGTATGGTGTGGTGTGGTATGGTGTGGTATGGTGTGGTGTGGTGTGGTATGGTGTGGTATGGTATGGTATGGTGTGGTGTGGTGTGGTATGGTTTGGTGTGGTATGGTGTGGTGTGGTATGGTGTGGTGTGGTGGTGGGTGTGTGGTGTGGTGTGGTGTGGTGTGGTGTGGTGTGGTATGGTTTGGTGTGGTATGGTGTGGTATGGTGTGGTATGGTGTGGTGTGGTATGGTGTGGTATGGTTTGGTATGGTATGGTGTGGTGTGGTGTGGTATGGTGTGGTGTGGTATGGTGTGGTATGGTGTGGTGTGGTGTGGTGTGGTGTGGTATGGTATGGTGTGGTATGGTTTGGTATGGTATGGTGTGGTGTGGTATGGTGTGGTGTGGTGTGGTGTGGTATGGTGTGGTGTGGTGTGGTGGTGTGGTATGGTGTGGTATGGTGTGGTGTGGTGTGGTGTGGTGTGGTGTGGTGTGGTGTGGTGTGGTATGGTGTGGTATGGTGTGGTGTGGTGTGGTATGGTATGGTGTGGTGTGGTATGGTGTGGTGTGGTGTGGTATGGTGTGGTATGGTATGGTGTGGTGTGGTATGGTATGGTGTGGTATGGTATGGTGTGGTATGGTATGGTGTGGTGTGGTGTGGTGTGGTATGGTGTGGTGTGGTATGGTGTGGTGTGGTGTGGTATGGTCATGTTAGTGCCCAGAGTCAGAACTAAACATGGGGAGGCTGCTTTTCAGATTCATGCTGCTAAAATCTGGAACAGTCTTCCTGAAGATGTGAGACAGGCCTCCTCTCTGACAATGTTTAAAACCAGGTTAAAAACGGTGCTGTTAGCTGTACTACCACTGAGGGATTTTATATTTTTATCTTTTTTTTTAATGTTCTGTGATTATTTATGATTTTAATGCTTTCTTGTTCAGCACTTTGAGTTGCCTTGTGTATGAATTGTGCTATACAAATAAACTTGCCTTGCCTTGCCTATGGTTAGGATTTTATTTTTACAGAAACAGTGCACAATAGACATTAGCAGAAGGAGAGACTGCACCCGGTTGTAGCAGCAGTGCTAGTTTGCAGCTGTAGTCTCTGAGCAGGTGGTTGTAAAACAGTATAATCAAAGTAGATGAATAAATTACCAACTTTATCAGACAGAAATGACAACTTCTGTCAATAATGTGGGACAAATACAAGTTTTCATAAATTATCATATCTTTCTAAAGGCTCTGAATCCATAAAGATCTTTGGAGCACTACTGTACCTCCTTGTCTTAGATCCATAACTTGATAATAATCATAATTTTACCAGAATTTGAAATGTTATAAGAAAATATCCAAACCGAGACCCGGCGATGTCTGTGTAAACGCTGCTCCTTGTTTTGGGCGTCTGTGGTCTTGTCCTTGATGTCCCTGAACGCTCCGCAGACGTCCTCTGTCTCCTGCAGGTGCTCTGGGCTCGTGGTTCCCTCTCCAGCCTCTTTATGCAAATGCTGTCATTAGTGCCAGTGTTTGGTTTCCACTGAGCCCAGGGAGGCGTGAGGAGCAGCGAGGAGCAGGAATGCCGCTAACTTGGCGCCGGGGAAACTCTCTGAAAGGCCGTGGTGAGTTTACTGTACTTACAGCAGAAGCAGGTGATGAAAGCTGAGTTATGGGTCAGATCTGTGGAGAGTTGAGCTCAAGTGGAACGACGACTGTAAATATTCACCGGCTTCATCAACTCTGGTCCCTCATCAACAACAGACCTAGTGTTGAGTTTAAACTCATTTGTACAAGCATTTCACCCCCGCTCTTTGCATGTTAAAGAAGAATTATGTAAGATTTTCATGTCAAGTCATCATTAAAGGGCCCTTATCTGTCATCATTAAAGGGCCCTAATCTGTCCTCATTAAAGGGCCCTAATCTGTCATCATTAAAGGGCCCTAATCTGTCAAAAGGTATTAATACTATTCAAATACTTCTTTAACTGATAACAGTTAAACTGGGATATGAGAATTTCAAACTCTTGTTGTTATTGTTTTCATTTCGATGTCCCGCCCTCCACCGTTTCACCAATCAGAAAGTCTGTGATCCGGGCGCCAGAACTCACCGCGTGGAGCTAATCTCACTGGTAAAGTACCATGTGGAGCTAATCTCACTGGTAAAGTACCATGTGGAGCTAATCTCACTGGTAAAGTACCATGTGGCGCAGAACTAAAAAAGGTCTCGTTCTGATTCTCAAATCATTAACGACAAAACAAGGAATAAAACCAGGATTTCTATCTTTGTGAAAAAGGTGTTGGTTATAGATTTGTTGTTGACAAAACTCTTGTCTATTCAGCTGTTATGGTCCCAGCTGGATTCGTCTGCATATCTGGCAACCTGAGTCAGGGAGAGTGGCAGAGGCTGCAGTACCACTTTTGGCCACATGTTCACACGCTGCTCCTTTAAGATTTTCTTCCCACAGTTGGGAAATGTCAGTGTTGCATCAACAGTTAGATAACAGTAGGACTGAGGAGCACACAGCACAAGATAAATAAACAATAACTCTATACTTTACAACTGAAATAAAATCCCTAACTTTAGCAGAATAAAGGGACCAAGTAGTGACAAAGGACACATGTGGTTCTAGATTCCACTTTATTTCCATTCCATTTTTATACAGTACAGACCAAAAGTTTGGACACCTTCTCTTTCAAAGAGTATTTTATTATCATGATTATGAAAATGGTAGATTGACACTGAGGGCCTCAAACCTATGATGAACTCATGTGGATTATGTTCTTAGTAAAAAAGTATGAACCAAGTGTAAATATGTGTTATATTCTGGTTCTTCAAAGCAGCTCCTTTTGCTCTGATGCTGCTTCACTCTTGGCATTCTCTGGATGAGCTTCAACAGGACCTGAAATGGTCTCCAACAGTCTGGAAGGAGTTCCCATGATGCTTAGCACTTGTTGGCCCCTTCACTCTGTGGTCCAGCCCCAAAACCATCTGGACTGGGTTCAGGTCCAAAACCATCTGGACTGGGTTCAGGTCCAAAACCATCTGGACTGGGTTCAGGTCCAAAACCATCTGGACTGGGTTCAAGTCCAAAACCATCTGGACTGGGTTCAAGTCCAAAACCATCTGGACTGGGTTCAAGTCCAAAACCATTTGGACTGGGTTCAGGTCCAAAACCATCTGGACTGGTTTCAGGTCCAAAGCCATCTGGACTGGGTTCAGGTCCAAAACCATCTGGACTGGGTTCAGGTCCAAAACCATCTGGACTGGGTTCAAGTCCAAAACCATCTGGACTGGGTTCAGGTCCAAAACCATCTGGACTGGGTTCAGGTCCAAAACCATCTGGACTGGTTTCAGGTCCAAAGCCATCTGGACTGGGTTCAGGTCCAAAACCATCTGGACTGGGTTTAGGTCCAAAACCATCTGGACTGGGTTCAAGTCCAAAACCATCTGGACTGGGTTCAGGTCCAAAACCATCTGGACTGGGTTCAGGTCCAAAACCATCTGGACTGGGTTCAAGTCCAAAACCATCTGGACTGGGTTCAGGTCCAAAACCATCTGGACTGGGTTCAGGTCCGGCCCTTACACAGCCTGGTGCGGGTCTACAGCAATAGTCATGAACAGAACTCAGTGAAGGAGAGAGGGTGTCCACACTTTTGCTCTGTACTGTATATAAATATTTTTTAACTATTCTGACACATTTTCAAATGGATGTAAATGCTCCTTTTTCAAACTGCTTTGATGAAACCTTGGGAATCTGACGTCACAGTCTGAAAAGTGTGCTTTTGGAAAGTATCGCCTAAACATTCTCCCCGTGAGGACGATGACGACGCAGTATTTTATTGTGTACCTAAACTCTGCATGTCGGCTTCATTCACCAAAACACACATTTTTAAAGCAAACCCAACGATGCAAAACGCAGTGTCAGATCCGCTCCCTGTCCATGTATTCTTCCAGGGTTGTCTCGTCTTTTCTATCCATAATAGACATTTGGGTTTTCTCCTGTCTCTCTCGCTTCCATCGCAGTTTCCCCTCCAACAAAGTGTGTCCTATGCATTTTGTTTACTCCATCCCCGTCTCTCCCGCCTTTACTCCAGTCGCTTCTCCAAGGCCTGTGCCCACCGCGCCGGAAAACAAATGAATTGCTTTGACAGTTTAAGACGTTGCGGTTCTCGGAGTATGAAATAACTGAAATAGAAAAGCACAACAGGGCCATAGCGGTCAGAGGCTTTAGCAGAAAAACAGCCACCGATAAAAGTGACGTCTATGAGGAGGTGAGATCACGAGGACCGCCTTGAAATGAATTATTATACTCATGAAAAAAGCTCTTTGTAAACTCTACACACACTTCATCTTCGTCCTGTTCCAACAAGTCTTCAGAGAATGTCCTGATATTATCCCTTTAATCCACAGGTGTTTGCAAGTTTTAGAAATAGACTCTGAATGGATGGAACACAAAGAAAAGTCTGGTGAGATCAGTGGGAGTCGTGAAGTAGGTCTTACAGAGGGCTCGAACCCACAACCTTCAGGCCCAAAGGCTGATGCTCTGTCGCCCCTCTTTTATTTAAAAAAACTATATTTTGAGAATTCTTTAAAAAAATGTTGTTTGTTTTTAAAGAAATGTTCAATAGTGAATAAATCAGACCAAAACATGCTGTCTTAATTTGATTTGAACAAATGTTATTTTATTCATTTTTTACCCTTCGGGCTGAGAGCTGATTGGCTGAGTGAGGGTCTACTTGTTTTCACTGTCTAAAAAACATCTGAAAATTAATGAATGTGCGACTGATGAATAATAAATGAATAATAAACATCTAATACCTATAGCTCATAGGTATTAGATGTTTATTGTTCATTTATAATACCATATTTTTAAACTGTCTATTGTGCGTACTTAGAGAAGATAATTTTTGTATATATATATATTTTGTGACGTCCTGTTACTTACAACGACAATGCATTTGATTACTGGTTTGAAGGTTAGGTACCCCAGCTTTAGGGTCGGCTGCTTGAACACTGTAAACATCCATGACCTGCTCTGTTCTTTCTAAAGCCTCTTCATTATCCAGAGCTACAGCAGAGAACGCTCCTCCTGTTCCACAATGTGCTGCCGAGAGCCTTTCCTCCTGAGTTTCCAAACTTTGACTGACAGTTCGCTGTCAGGTTATGAAAGCATCAAGGAGACTCTTTTTCAAACGGAAAGAATAAGGAAAGAAAAAGGCAGGAAAAAGAGAGGTTGAGGAGCTAAGGAGTGATGACAGATGTTCCACTGACGGTGTGTGCCCTCCAGACTCTGCTCACTCTGGTCTCTCTCTGGTCTCTCTCTCTGGTCTCTCTGGTCTCTCTCTGGTCTCTCTCTGGTCTCTCTCTAGTATCTCTCTGGTCTCTCTCTCTGGTCTCTCTCTGGTCTCTCTCTGGTCTCTCTTTGGTCTCTCTCTGGTCTCTCTCTCTGGTCTCTCTCTGGTCTCTCTCGCTGGTCTCTCTCTGGTCTCTCTCTGGTCTCTCTGGTCTCTCTCTGGTCTCTCTCTGGTCGCTCTGGTCTCTCTCTGGTCTCTCTCTGGTCGCTCTGGTCTCTCTCTGGTCTCTCTCTCTGGTCTCTCTCTGGTCTCTCTCTGGTCTCTCTCTCTGGTCTCTCTCTCTGGTCTCTCTCTGGTCTCTCTCTCTGGTCTCTCTCTGGTCTCTCTTTGGTCTCTCTTTGGTCTCTCTCTGGTCTCTCTCTCTGGTCTCTCTCTGGTCTCTCTTTGGTCTCTCTCTGGTCTCTCTCTGGTCTCTCTCTGGTCTCTCTCTCTGGTCTCTCTCTGGTCTCTCTGGTCTCTCTCTGGTCTCTCTCTGGTCTCTCTGGTCTCTCTCTGGTCTCTCTCTGGTCTCTCTCTGGTCTCTCTCTCTGGTCTCTCTCTGGTCTCTCTTTGGTCTCTCTTTGGTCTCTCTCTCTGGTCTCTCTCTGGTCTCTCTCTGGTCTCTCTCTCTGGTCTCTCTCTGGTCTCTCTGGTCTCTCTCTGGTCTCTCTCTCTGGTCTCTCTCTGGTCTCTCTGGTCTCTCTCTGGTCTCTCTCTCTGGTCTCTCTGGTCTCTCTCTGGTCTCTCTCTGGTCTCTCTCTCTCTGGTCTCTCTCTGGTCTCTCTGGTCTCTCTCTGGTCTCTCTCTCTGGTCTCTCTCTGGTCTCTCTCTCTGGTCTCTCTCTGGTCTCTCTCTCTGGTCTCTCTCTGGTCTCTCTTTGGTCTCTCTCTGGTCTCTCTTTGGTCTCTCTCTGGTCTCTCTCTGGTCTCTCTCTCTGGTCTCTCTCTGGTCTCTCTTTGGTCTCTCTCTGGTCTCTCTCTGGTCTCTCTCTGGTCTCTCTCTCTGGTCTCTCTCTGGTCGCTCTGGTCTCTCTCTGGTCCCTCTCTGGTCTCTCTCTGGTCGCTCTGGTCTCTCTCTGGTCTCTCTCTGGTCTCTCTCTGGTCCCTCTCTGGTCTCTCTCTGGTCTCTCTCTCTGGTCTCTCTCTGGTCTCTCTTTGGTCTCTCTCTGGTCTCTCTCTGGTCTCTCTCTGGTCTCTCTGGTCTCTCTGGTCTCTCTCTGGTCTCTTTCTGGTCTCTCTGGTCTCTCTCTGGTCTCTCTGGTCTCTCTGGTCTCTCTCTGGTCTCTCTCTGGTCTCTCTGGTCTCTCTCTGGTCTCTCTCTGGTCTCTCTCTGGTCTCTCTCTGGTCTCTCTCTCTGGTCTCTCTCTGGTCTCTCTCTGGTCTCTCTCTCTGGTCTCTCTCTGGTCTCTCTCTCTGGTCTCTCTCTCTGGTCTCTCTCTGGTCTCTCTCTGGTCTCTCTCTGGTCTCTCTCTGGTCTCTCTCTCTGGTCTCTCTCTGGTCTCTCTCTGGTCTCTCTCTCTGGTCTCTCTCTGGTCTCTCTCTCTGGTCTCTCTCTCTGGTCTCTCTCTCTGGTCTCTCTCTGGTCTCTCTCTGGTCTCTCTCTGGTCTCTCTCTCTGGTCTCTCTCTGGTCTCTCTCTGGTCTCTCTCTGGTCTCTCTCTCTGGTCTCTCTCTGGTCTCTCTCTGGTCTCTCTCTGGTCTCTCTCTCTGGTCTCTCTCTGGTCTCTCTCTGGTCTCTCTGGTCTCTCTCTCTGGTCTCTCTTTGGTCTCTCTCTGGTCTCTCTCTGGTCTCTCTCTGGTCTCTCTCTCTGGTCTCTCTCTGGTCTCTCTCTGGTCTCTCTCTGGTCTCTCTCTGGTCTCTCCCTGGTCTCTCTCTGGTCTCTCTCTGGTCTCTCTGGTCTCTCTCTCTGGTCTCTCTCTGGTCTCTCTCTCTGGTCTCTCTCTGGTCTCTCTCTCTGGTCTCTCTCTCTGGTCTCTCTCTGGTCTCTCTCTCTGGTCTCTCTCTGGTCTCTCTCTCGGGTCTCTTTCTGTTAGCATGTGGCTAACATGCTAACTATGCTATAGGGGAAACATAGAAGAACTATTCTCCAACATTTGCCTCCTCTTGACTCTGAGACTGTTTTTTGTGTATTTATTTTGGCGGTTTTGTTGCAGAATAATTCAACACAGCTTTGTCTTTTTGACGTGACAGAAACAAAACAAATGCAGAGTTTGTACAAAATATTCCTGGAGGAGAAGTGTCCATACATAAATAAATACCATACTCTCTGGACTATAAGCCGCACCAGCGACACTTGAAAAGAAGATCAATGTGTCCACATATTGGCCGCACTTGATTATAAGCCGCAGGTGTGTGGACTGTTTTAACTGGACCCAACCGGATTTAATGACATTGGTCTATTTCATGGGCGTTAAAGTCAAGGCCCGGGGGCTAGATGCGGCCCCCGAATGAATTATCTTGGCCCCCGGGATGATATTTGATTAGTATTAGAACCATAAGAAAATATAAGATTATTCGTTTAATGTTCAGGACATGGGTTTTTTCTTTGAAGGAAGTTTGTTTTTTGTCTGTGAGTCTGTTGGAAAATGTGCCAGACAAAAATATCTGATTATTCATTTAATCATTCAATAAAAAAACATAAATTTAAGTCTTGGTTCAATGGGTCATCTTCAATCATCCCTGGTCTATTTTGACACAGAACCAGTTTCCTGCAGCTACTAAAAGTCCATAAACTCTGCTCTGACAACTCTACCTCAATAAAAATACATATATTAGCTGCATCGCTGTATAAGCCGCAGGGATCAAAGAAGTAGAACAAAGTAACGTCTGGACAACATGTAATTCTGTTTTGTTGATCAAATATCACGCCCGTTAATCGTAACCAATGCTGATTTTGCTCCATCACGGAGGATCAGCTTCTTTAATGTGGGACCGTAACGAGTCCTTGACCGTAATGACACCGCTGTCCTCATTACAGCTCCTCAGCTGCCAGCTCCACCAGCGCCGGTGACTCACGACTCAGTGCGTTCCTTTGGTTGGGTCGTAGCTCTATAATGCAGCTCCCAGTCTTTTCTTCACTTTGAGTCTATTTTATATGATTTTAGTAAAAAGTTATTATTCATGTTTCTCGTGCTGTGTGCTCCTCGCTCATACTGCTCTGGAACCGGTGATGCAACACTGGCATTTCTCCCACTGTCGAACCAGTAAAGGATCTCTCTCAGCCTGCCAATCTGCCAGTGACATATTTGTCTGAGACCCTCTGTTCGACTGGGGATTACAGGACAATTAAAACAGGTAGAAACAAACTTATTTTTGCTGATGAAAGTAGACAATCCAGTCTTTCAGAATCTGGTTTCATATTTCACATAGTCTTAGGAAATAATATTCTGTGGGTCGTGAGAATCAGTGAAATCATCAAAAATGGAAGCAGTCAATGAGTCAATATTATTCATTCAATTCAATTCAATGCAATTCAAATCTATGTATTTTTTAATAGCCCTAAATCACAACAGTAGTTTTCTCGCAGGACTTTACAAAGCTGTCGATTCGCCAACAACAGATCAGAGAATCAAACCGTTCAAACGCAGTAAAGAAAACACACACACAACAAAGAATATGAATAATAAGCACAAAATGGCTCAAATTGTGTCTTGGTCTGAGCCCATTCTGACTGAGCCTTAAAACAAGATTTGCCAACGGGACAAAGCAAAATGATCTTGTTTTTAAAAATATACAAGAAATGTCTCCTTTGGAATGAGAAAATAAAGAATTAAGATGAAAAACCACTTGATTCAAACAATTATCACTATTACTTTTACCTTACTATGGTTGCATGTGTTGTGTTCTCTTACTGTCCTGTGTGTGCGTTTAGTTGCAACATTGGAATTTCCCCATTGTGGGACGGGATATCTGTTATTGTATCTTATCACACGCTCGTCACAGCAGCAGGAGAACGCTCCGTTCATTTGAATGTCATTTCAAAACGTTCTACCGGTCATTATTTTTTATAACGGACCTCTCAAAACCATAATGACCGCTGCCCTTTGGCAACGCACTCTCTGGTTGTCTTTCAGATGCGTGGATAACTCTGCAAGTAGTTCCGGCCACTCCGGAGCTCGCCACGCTCAATAAACGCAAATACCAATCAATCAACGCACTTAAATGTTAATCGGAGAATACTTTATACATATACATTATTAATACAAGTGCACGGAAGTTTTCAGAATTTTCCATTAACGTTTTCATGACAAAAACACTGATGTAATGCGAGAAAAGGCGATCCCGAAAAACCCGGAAGTAGATACCGGCACATTTTTGGAACATTTGCAGAGGATGGAATTATGGATTTAGGTTAAGTTTATGTTTGGGTCACTCACCGCTGATGTTCAGGATTCTGTGTTCAGTTCAGAGTTCTAGTTTGGAAGTTCCCAGCCTAACTGTTGCTAGCATAGCCACGGGAAAGCCTTTGGGAACTATTTTATTTTCTGTCATTAAATAAACCTTTGGGCATTCCTAAAAGTGGACTGAAGTTTATGTTGTGTGTTCTGTTGGTATAAAGCCATGTAATAAGCGGGATAACGTATAGTACGCAGGTCATTATCGGAAAATAAGTACCTTCAGGGCGAAGCAGACCCGCTAATATACGTTATCCCTTACTTATCTTATACAAAAATATATTGAAATGAACTAAACCTGTACAAACACACAATAACGATAACGTAAACGCCTCAATCCCAGACATATCACCCACATCTCCTGCCTCCAGCCCCTAACCCCCGTTATGGGCCCTCACCAGCCCCAGACCAGACCCCAGACCCACCCCACTGCCAGAGGAGACCGCGGCGATCCATCAGAGTGACGGAGTGACAGCGGCGCCTCTAAAAGTAAATCATTGGGAGCATTACCGGACCTCCCCTTCCTTTCGCCGATATGGATTTGTGTGTTGTGAGACTGTGGTCGTTGGGTCATAAATCACGGCCACGGAGGCAGCGTGAGCACGGACACACACGGCAGGAGGGAGTGGGGTGACGGGGATAACCTAGTCGTGTGGTGGGCTATCGATTTGGAACAATTAATTTGCACAAAGGGTCGTGTGGACTGGGTTTTTATCTGAGTAGAGATGCACAAGTCATTTTCCAATGTCCAGCTACACGGACTCCCCTGATTTAGAACATTCATACTGGCTTCTTTAGCAGGAAAAAGCGAGGGATTTTATACTGGCTTCTTTAGCAGGCAAAAGAGAGAGATTTTATACTGGCTTCTTTAGCAGGCAAAAGAGAGAGATTTTATACTGGCTTCTTTAGCAGGCAAAAGCGAGAGATTTCATTATATGTGAGTGCTTAACTGTAATGTTCTGGATATTTTGTGTATGCATTTTGAGTTGTTGATTTTAATGGTTATTATTTTTGTATTTTGTAAATGTTGAACTGAGGTCCGTCCTGAGCAAGAGATGTTTTCCCAAGGGACTTTCTGATGACACAAAGGTTTAATAAGCAGGTGGAGCAGATGGAGCAGGTGGAGCAGGTGGAGCGGATGGAGTGGGTTGGGCGGGTGGAGCATGTGGAGCGGGTGGGGCAGGTGGAGCAGGTGGGGCGGGTGGAGCAGGGGGGGCAGGTGGAGCAGGTGGGGCGGGTGGAGCAGGTGGAGCGGGTGGGCGGGTGGAGCATGTGGGGCATGTCGGGTGGGTGGAGCAGGTGGAGCAGGGAGGGCAGGTGGAGCAGGGAGGGCAGGTGGAGCAGGGAGGGCAGGTGGGGCAGGTGGAGCAGGTGGAGCGGGTGGAGCAGGTGGAGCAGGGAGGGCAGGTGGAGCAGGGAGGGCAGGGAGGGCAGGGAGGGCAGGGAGGGCAGGTGGAGCAGGTGGAGCGGGTGGAGCAGGTGGAGCAGGGAGGGCAGGTGGAGCAGGTGGTTCTGAGAATGAAGGAGGTGGTTGTTATGTAATTGTTCTCTGGTTGGATTGTTCTGAGCTGTGGCTGGTCCAGACTCTGCATCAGTGTCTGTTGTGGTGATAATCCTGTGGTAAAGGTTGTGTAGAAAACTATCCATCTCTGTGACATAAACGAGATGTGACCACAGGATGTTTGTGTTTCACTTCTGACAGATGTGGCTCTTAATCCGCTGCAGAGGAGGATGTGTGGACCGTGATCTGATGCATCAGGATTAGATCTCAGAGGAATTATCAGATTATAGAAATTATGTCTGTTTCTATCTATACATACTACACACTTACTACACACAGACTACACACAGACTACACACTTACTACACACATACTACACACATACTACACACATACTACACACTTACTACACACATACTACACACAGACTACACACACACACACACACATACTACACACAGACTACACACTTACTACACACATACTACACACAGACTACACACATACTACACACAGACTACACACAGACTACACACATACTACACACTTACTACACACAGACTACACACATACTACACACTTACTACACACATACTACACACATACTACACACTTACTACACACATACTACACACATACTACACACAGACTACACACACACACATACTACACACAGACTACACACTTACTACACACATACAGTACTACACACATACTACACACAGACTACACACACACACACACACATACTACACACATACTACACACATACTACGCACTTACTACACACATACTACACACTTACTACACACATACTACACACTTACTACACACACACTACACACATACTACACACATACTACACACTCCAAGTCCTGTAGGAAAACTTGGAAAAGTCATTTATTTGGAATTCGTTTGGTTTTGGAGTTTCCTTCAGTTTACTGAACAAAAGATATGGTCATTAGGGCAACATTTGTCCAAATTATTTTAACATAATAATAAACCATATTAAAATGAGGTCCAATTTCTTTTTCTAAATTATCATTCACAATTAAAGGTGGAGAACCTAATTTTTCCCCCATTAAAACACATAATTTGTTTTAATGGAGATTACTTGAACATGTTGTTAATATTAATCTGTGAACAAATCAGAACACGACTGTCTTTATCCTGTTAGAAAACATGTTTAATGTTTCACACAGAGTAAGGAGCCCTGAGGGTCATGTGACGCTCTGCGAGCTCATTGGCTGAGAGAGAGTGCTCCGTTTGAGAGAAACTCAGCTTTAATTAGATTATTTATTATATGATTTAAACAAGTTGTTTCACCAGTTACAGTTTAGCCTTTCCAGCTTTAGAAAAAATCTACAATATCATAATAATAATAATAATAATAATAATGAGTCAGGTTTTATAGAGCGCTTTTCTGGACACTCAGTTCACATGTCATTATTCTTTCTCTCCAAACACGGTGGTGATAAACTACTACTGTAGCCACAGCTGCCCTGGGACACACTGACAGAAGCGAGGCAACCAGTCTGTGCCATCGGCCCCTCCCACCACCACCAACCATTCACACACACACCAGACTCATTCTGATGTGGGGGAAGTGTCTTGCCTAAGGACACAGCCACAGTTTGGCACTTTACAGCCGCCCCACTGTTGTTCCCAGAGGTCTCCCATCACAGCACTAACCAGGCCCTGCCTTCCTTAGCTTCAGCCTGACTGGATCTGGCTTTCATCTGCAGTTATGACCACACATGATCATAATTTTAGTGTTTGTCAAAATTGCAATTATACATATTTTGCAGGTATAATGTTTTTATTGTTTCATGGAAGTTGACTTTTATGATTGCATTAAACAGAGCCTCTCCGCGGTGAGCACAGGTACCAGAGCCTCTCCGCGGTGAGCACAGGTACCAGAGCCTCTCCGCGGTGAGCACAGGTACCAGAGCCTCTCCGCGGTGAGCACAGGTACCAGAGCCTCTCCGCGGTGAGCACAGGTACCAGAGCCTCTCCGCGGTGAGCACAGGGACTTGTCCGACGTGAGCTCAGAGCCTGGAGCCTGGAGGCCAGAGCAGGCAATAGCTGCAGATTGTGGTCTTCCTCCGCACGATACAGTGATGTGATTTAAAAGTCTTTTCTGGGGGTGATACGGATGGTGCTGCGTGGACCCCCGGGGGCCTCTCCTCTTTATGATGCTGTCAGGACGCCAACAGTTAGTGCAGCGAGAAAATACACTGCAGCAGCCTCTTACAACTGACAAACTCTCAAAAGGAGTCATTATAAAGTGACTTACTGCATATGAATGAGCAGAGGAGGGAGGAGGGGGGAGGAGGAGGGGGAGGAGGAGGAGGAGGGGGGGGGGGGGGGGAGGAGGAGGGAGGAGGGAGGAGGAGGGGGGGGGGAGGAGGAGGGG
>OZ035840.1:36960469-37000469 GCA_964034765.1 Knipowitschia caucasica
TGTGTTTGGAGTGAAAGAATAATGACATGTGAAGCGTCCAGAAAAGCGCGGTATAAAACCCATGCATTATAATTATCATTGTTATGTCGTAAAGTATTATGTTTTTACCGCATCGGGCTGATCTTCTCTTGCCGAGCTCACATTGGTTTCACCAGAGCCAGAAATAGTCTCCGCTTAGGGCCCACCCGTCCTCCAGTCTTTCCAGGGTGCTTCATGTTCCGGTGGTGACAGGATTATCTCTACAGTAAAACAACGAGCCCAGGATTACGTGTTGGGGAATGCAAAGCCAGTTTAATGGAAGTGAAAGGACTGTGACGTTTGGATGATCACAGGTGGTAATCAGACATGTGAGCGGCAATGGTGGAATCATTAAAAACTGTAAACATTAATAAAATAGACATCTGCCAAGAAAAAAAGTCTCATAAAAGCATATGTTGGTTGGACACTTTATGTATAGCTAAAGTATAGTTATGTAATACAGTCCATATTTAGCCTCGGCACAACTTTAGATCAGCTTTACCAGATAGAAAATTACAAAATAAAGTCCTGTTGTACATATAAAACATATATACATTCATACATTATGTCATAGTATGGTGTCATTACTGTCATAAAATACCTTAAAGCTGCATTTGTATATTTTCTGATGAGGTCCGCTGCATCCGTGTTGCCATGGAGATGCTCTTCTACCTCAGTACGGTTTAATGACAGGTGTTTCACTGCTCAAAAACATAATTCTTACTTTAGCCGGGCTCTGATATATATTCTTTCATCAACCTCAACATTCCTTCATTTTACCATTTCATCAAAGTGTTCAAATCTCGGTGTAATTTAATCTCTCGAGTAACATTCATTCCCAAATAAGATAAATAGTCAGTTTTTTGCTTTGAGTTGAAAATATGTAAAGGATATTTGATCTGCTGTTGATTTGCAGCATCTCACTTTTCTGTTTGTTTAATTTGCAACCCGAGATACTGCTAGACTGATCACAAATAGTTCATACCTGGGGAAGGGGATTCAGAAGATCAGATGAACACAGCACAGTTCATATTCCCGGCCTGCTCTGTGAACACCTCTCAGTCTTCTCTGGACTCAGTTTTATTGCCGGGGGCTCAGTAAAAAGAAGTGGGAAAGGGGACAGCGAGAAAGAGAGATTGTCCTCACACGGGTCATGGGCGAAGAGTAAAGTCATTGTATCCATGAAATGAATTCAGATCCAAGGCCAAACTCTCAATCAAGCGTGTAGAATAAAAAATCCCACTCATCTTCCACCTGCTGCTGTCAGACTGTACAACAAACACTGCCGACCTGACCTCACATGGAATGCATCGGTGCAATATCTTGAACTAATGTCAGAATGTGCAATATTAAACCACATGTGTCTAATGTTGATCCCTTTGTCCCAGACCCTCACTGCTTATATATATTAATCATAACTTCACTAGAATATACAGGATTTTACACTTGCTTCTTTTGTCATTTTCTACCCTTTTATTAGTCTATTTCTGGGTCGGGGGGCGGCAATCATCTGCCCAAGTCTCAATGCATTAGTCCCCCTGCTGCAGGTGGTGGGTCCACACGAAGATGGCTTTTCTCTCATCGACGAGATGGCCTTGATCTTTCAGCGGGGGCTTCAGGCAAAGTGGGGTTAAGTGTCTTGCCCAGGGACACAACAACAGCAGACATCAGTGGGAGCAGGTGACATGGGTCGGGGTGGACTTGAACCCACGACCATTAGGATGTCCACAGAACAGTGCTCTACCGACTGAGCTACTGTCGCCCCTAGTTCTTATTTTGTTAATGTTCATTTACCGTGTGTGCTCCTCTTTCTTACTGTTGTGTAACTGGTGATGCAACACTGACATTTCCCCGCTGTGGGACGTATAAAGGATCGCTTCATCTTAATTTCTGGAACTGAAATTGACAGTGTTTGTTGTTCATTAAAGAATTTGCATGAAAAAACTACCCACCCTCAACAAAAGTTTGTTCAGGTGCAATCAGGGAGGGTTAGTGTTGTTCAAGATGGAGAAGGTTTTGATGGAGAAAATCTTAAAGTCAATAATTAAATAACGATACCGGTCGATAAGAAGAGCACTCAAGCAGGTCCTTCTTTTGTTTCAATAAATAA
Source organism: Knipowitschia caucasica (assembly GCA_964034765.1). Lineage (NCBI taxonomy): Eukaryota > Metazoa > Chordata > Actinopteri > Gobiiformes > Gobiidae > Knipowitschia > Knipowitschia caucasica. Next base: position 36,962,598 of record OZ035840.1, read on the forward strand.
ATATGATCTTGCCGAAGTGTGGGAAGAGACAAGGCCACATTTACAGATTCTTTGTAGATATTTCTCAAGAGAATAGACAGTTGGTAAAAATCCAACGGCAAAGACACCCGGCCCCGGGGAGTTTCTGCTTTGCATCTCGACAATTGCTATTTTACTTCCTCTGAAATATATCAATTCTTGGCTTTAGAGGAACAGACACATTCTCAAAGAAATCTTCAAACCGCTCAAACTTATGAAGGTCAGCATTAAAGGATTCAAAGCAATCATTTTTTTGTTTTCTTTTCTGGCTTTATCATGTCTGAACTGTTTTATGGCAAAAACAAGCTTCCTTCTGCTTCAGACCGATCTTAAAGAAATACTATACCTTTTAATAGATAGATAGATGGATACTTTATTTCTCTGTTGCTACGGTTACTCTTCTGAGCGGCCATCATACAAGCGTAAACATGAGGCCACAGTGTAACCATACACTGTAAATATTAACGGACATAGTCAGGCCTATCTCCACCGCTGAAACTAATGTGACATCACTTTCGCCTTCTGTGGGGCTTTTTCTAAATGGCCGCAGGGGCTGGAAAAAGGGGAAAAACACATCTGCGCCTGCGTTAGATGCACCAACCCCATTCAGAGTGCATTCTAAAGTCCACAGCGACTAAACTAGACTGGTCCAGAACACTCCCTCAGCATTGACACACATGTGGAACGGAGCTTTGGGCCAAGAGACAACTTTTGGTCCATCCTGTATAGACGTTTTCGAGAAGTAAGAAGATGCTATATGTTAGCATTGGCTAATTCTTATTCCAGGTCCACCCCCACAGGCCCGGGGTGGTACTGCAGCATGTCAGCGCACGTCATTTTGGCCACTTTGTACAACCCACACTGGTTGTAACTCAGAGTAGCAGTCGTTTAAATACAGCTATATACAAATACAAATGTCAGAAAGCATCCTGTGGAACTCCGAAACGCTGCATGTATTTTAGCAGCATTAGCAAAGTGGATATTGGCCTGTACAATTCAAGATGGCCGCCGTGGTTCAGTCACACAGTCTGGCAGCTCCTGTGTGTGCTCCACAAAAGCTTTTTAAAAGCATAGAAAGACCATGGCAAATGTCATTTTCCTATCTGTTACTTGTTCTTGTATCTCTATACCGGTTGGTGTGCCTAACATGTCCCCGAAGAATGGACAAAAATCAGGTTCTCTGCCCTGCCAAGATGACTCACCACTTTCTCTACACAAAAGTACTGGATGATGGCCATGCAAGACCACCTCCAGGTAAAAATGGACTATCATCTAAACCTTTTTTGGGTATTGTACATCTCATGATGATATTGCTCCTGGCGGGCGATGTTGAGATAAATCCTGACCCTCATTCATTGGACCACATGGATGCTATACAGACACAGATAACTCCACTATATTATCAGCAAACTGGATCTCTTGCACCAACAAAGGGATTACAGCTGCTACTTGGACTACACCCAATACTCACTGTGCTGCACCCAGAGCTTATGGAATGCCCACCATTACTAGCTGGGCTTCCTCCACTGCTACCTGGACGTCCACTGTTACTTGGGCCTCCTCCACTGCTACCTGGGCCTCCACTGCTACCTGGGCCTCTATTGCTTCCTGGGCCTCCTCCCCTGTTACCTGGGCCTCCTCCACTGCTAGCTGGGCCTCTTCTACTGTTACCTGGGTCTCTTCCTCTGTTACCTGGGCCTCTATTGCTTCTTGGGCCTCCTCCACTGGTACCTGAGCCTCCTCCACTGCTAGCTGGGCCTCCTCCATTGCTGGCTGGGCCTCCTCCACCTGTATCTGGAGTACATTCAACGCCTGCCAGATTAACCACCACCGAGGAGGAGATGGCTTCATCAGGTCAGACAAATTTAATCACAGACTTTAATTCCCTAATCAGCAATACAGAAGACCAGATGAGAGGTAGCCAGGCCAAATTGCCTTTGCAGTGTGTAACTGCTAATTTGCAATATGGAAAACTCTCTAAAAAACGAAATCCCATTTTGAAGAGACATTGTACACAAAAATTCTTTCAGACACTGAATCAATCAAGGACTATTTGGGACCCACTTTTTAAGCCCAGAGGTCTACTGGGTGGACACTTGAATGTTCGAAGCATAATACCAAAACGAGAACAAATGGAACATTTATTGATTCAATCAAATGTTGACTTTATTGGGTTCACAGAAACTTGGTTAACAACCTCTTCACCTGAGGCAGCCATAACTATGGCAGGATACAATGTATTTAGAAAGGACAGGGATCAAGGTAGAGGAGGGGGGGTTATGATCTATGTAAGAGATAGACTTAAATGTTCACAGATTATATGGCCTGAGGAAATTGCACTCGAGTGCGTTGGGGTAAATATTGAACTCTCTAAGGAAATGAGTTTCCAGGTTATTTGCATCTATCGAAAACCCTCAACTAATGTAGAATTCTATGATCAGTTGAAGCTGCTTCTGAAGTCCTGCAGTCCAAATAAAGAGATAATATTAATTGGTGATTTTAACATTAACTGGGATAATAAGAAAGAGAGGAAAAACTTAAAACGGGTAACTGACCTTTTTAATTTGGTCCAATTAGTTGAAATGCCAACTCGTGTAACCAATCAATCTAAAACCACAATAGATCTAATATTTACAAATAAAGCTGAACGAATCATAAAAACATATAATTTTTTAACTGGTCTTTCTGACCATAACGCAATATTTTTTACCAGGAAACTAACTAAAATGCGTTTTAAAAGATCCTGTACATCTGATCATGGCTCTTCTTTTTATAATGTTATCCCAAAAAATCAATTACAAAATCTAGAAAGAGCCATGAAGGACACGGATTGGAATGAAATTGTTGCATGCGGTGATGTTTCAATAAGTAGTACTACTTTCCACTCCAAAATCAGTGAGGTCATAGCTTCCTTCACAAAAAGGTTGAAGAAAAATCAAACCAGTAAATCAAACCTACCATGGCTTGGTGAAAAAGTAATGCGCAAAGCTAAAGCAAATTTCTATGTGTCAGTTATTGAGTCTGCCAATGGTAATGGCAAAAAGGTCTGGGAAACCATAAATAAAATAACTGGCAGAGGGGCCAACAAAGACAGTGAAGTAGTACTACAAATTGAAAGCCAGTTGGTGAAAGATCCAGCCACTGTGGCAATGGAATTTAATAACTTTTTTAAAGACTCAGTCTCTGAAATTTCGCAACTTTTTACATTACATGAAAATGTCACCTATCCGGTGAATGAGTCCTTACCTATTTTCACAATAGCAGAAATTAATGAGACTGAAGTAGCATCAATTATAAAAGGTTTGAAAAACTCTAAAGCAAAGGACGTCTATGGGATAGATGCCAATTTTATAAAGGCTCATAAAGATATTTTAGTGTGTCCAATCACTCGTATGATAAATATATCAGACATTCTATTGTACCAACAGCTTGGAAAGTTACTCCAATTACTCCAATCTTTAAGTCAGGGAATAAGAATAATGTAAATAATTACCGGCCAATTAGCATTTTGCCCATTATTTCAAAAATTATAGAAAAATGGGTTGCTAAACAATTGACAACTCATTTAGACAAGGGTCATACGCCTCTGCATCCCATGCAGTTTGGTTTTCGTGCCAAATACTCAACAGAAAGTGCGATAAATCTGTTTTTAGAAAAAGTGAAACATGGTTTAGATTATTGTCCTGTTGTTGGAGCTGTTTTTCTTGATTTAAAGCGAGCATTTGATACAGTTGACCACCAAATTTTATTATCTAGACTAACAAAGTTTAATTTCTCAGAACAAGCCGTAACTTGGATGAAGTCATACCTGTCAACTCGAACTCATTGTGTGACAGTCAGTGGTATCAAATCTACGTTTCTAAACTGTCAGGTTGGAGTTCCACAGGGTTCCATACTTGGACCCATACTGTTTTCATTATATATTAATGACTTACCAAATATTTGTCCACATTTCCATACCCAGCTTTATGCAGATGATGCAGTCATTTTTACCAATGCAAAATCTAATGCCGAAGTCTCCGAAAAATTGACTTCAGCAATGTGTTGCATTGATGAGTGGCTCAGTAAGTCTTGTCTTTTACTGAATTCAAAGAAAACTGTGTGTATGTTTTTCTCCAAACGCCCAACAGCAAGAATAAGCTCAAATGTATTTATAAAAGGTGAGGAGCTACAGATTGTGGACAAGTTTAAATATCTTGGTGTTATCTTAGACTCAACGTTATCTTTTAAAAATCATGTTAAGCATATGTGTAAAATTGTAAATTTTAATCTTCGTAATTTTAGACAAATCCGAACATTACTGCCAGAAAATGCAGCTAAAATGTTTCTTCATTGTATGATCTTTTCACATATTGAATATTGCATTACTAACTGGTCACTGACGAGTCTGACTACTTTAAAACCAATTGAGTCTCTATATAAAAAAGCTTTAAAAATATTTGATAAAAAACCATATTCATTTCATCATTGCTTAATACTTGAAAAATATAATATTCTAAACTTTGAAAATTTTAGAACATTTAAAATGGCTTGTTCAGTTTATAAGATTTTGCATGGACTCTCTCCACCATCCTTGAATGAATTAGTGATGTAAAGTTTGATTCAGATTCATTTTACTGACTCGAGTTAAAGTGAATCACTCACCAAAGTGAATCGGGTGTTTTGAGTCATTTGATTCAGTGATTCAGTTGTTCAGAAAAAAACATACATGAACACAAAATAATGCTAAAATGGCAATTTACAATCAAAACATTTATTAAAATTTGATAAATGGTAACAATAACAAATATGTAAACTAATTTGACAAAATATAAACTCTTTAAATTCAACAATTCAACAGTAAAATTGTGAACAAAACCTTAAACAACCTTGCAGAGTTAACATTTTGCTCGTGATGGGCCTGTTATTTCAAAGTGCATCCAAATATCGCTTCTTCTGCGGCTACTATCCATTTTCTATAAAAATATTTAAAACTTTCCGCCAAAAATGTGGTGTTACATAAATGTATTCCGTGTTAAAACCTACATTCCTGGTAAAAAAAAAAAAAAAAAGTCATAACAATTATATTATATAAATAATAAATACAAACAACTTTGATATTTTTCACACATTCATTTTTTATTGATGACAATCATTGTAACGCCAATAATGTTCGAGGCGGAACTCCTGTTGTCCGACGAGAGAAACACAGCTGAACAAATAACTTAATAAATAGCCAATTATATTTTTCAATCTACCTCACATAAAACGTGTAGAGGGTTATTATTTTTTGTCAGATGGGGCAAAAGAAACTACTTTTTTCAACCCAGTTAGAGAACGAGAGTTACGAGACGAGTCGGTGTCCTGTCCTCAGTGTCCTGTTGTTTCGACTCGCTTGATGCTGAGTGAGTGAGTGAGTGAGTCAGATCAGATGAACGATTCGTTCAGAGCTGAACGACTCGAAGGGGAGCGGGAAGGGGCTGATCCAGAACCACAGTGAGTCGTTCACTGCTCGTACGGCTCGTACTAGCAGGCGCGGGCAGGCAGGAAGGAGGACGTTACGGTGAAGTAGATGGTTGTAAACAATAAGCTTTTGGTTTCTGTGCTCAAACGAGCTACAGTACACACACACACAGTCACACACGTAATATTAGAGTGTCATTCATTGTGGCTAGTAGAAAACGCAGTCTGGGGGTCGCAGTTTAGAAAGTGGTGGGCGGACGAGTTAGTGAACGAGTTAATGGAGGCGGGGAATCACGACTCCCGAGTCAGTAAAGTGAATCTCGAGTTTTGAACGATTCGTTCACGAATCGCATATCACTAGAATGAATTCATTAAGTTCATATCCAGTACAAGTGGTAGAGTGACCAGAGCCACCACCAGAGGTGACTGTGTGGTTCCTTATAGACGCACAGCGTTTAGTCAACAGGTGCTGTCAGTGAAAGGGACCACGGTATGGAACAGCATCCCAGCAGAAATTCGAGACTGTACTACATTCATAGTATTTAAAACTAAACTTAAAGGTTGGCTGAAGGGGAATCAGACATGTAACCACTGACCAGTATCTTTGTTTTATGTCTCCAGTTTAATTGTGTGGATGATTTGTGTGATGATCTTTTGTCTTTTAAATGTCGTATATTAGTCTTTGTATTTTCTTGATCTGCCAGGGACTACATATGGAAAGTAGCCATTGGCTAATTCTGGCATATTTACATTTACATGTTCATTAATATGCATTGACCCTTTAAATAAATAAAAAAAAAAATTATTGTGTTGCTTGCTCTGAACATAGACTCAACACAAATATATAGAATCCTCAAATGTTCCGTGCAAATCCTCCTTTCTCCAACACGACCACCGTACGTTTACCTTTGTAGGATTCTCTTCTCTCCTTGAGCCATATCGATGACTCACTGCTTTTTCCTCTTTTTGTCACAAACGCAATCTCTGTCAACACAGCTGTCGAAGAGCCACAAGTTTCCCATTATGCCACTTCCGAGGCGTAATCTTCAATGGACTTATTTCTCTTTTCTCCCCATCTGCTTTCTGTCGCAGTGTGTGGGAAGATCACGTTTTTGCTTTTTCCCCCACACAGAATGTAGCGTAGCATTTGGCTCACAGCGCGGCTAAATTAGTGACTATTGCATGGAATGGTGCTGACAGTGAGGATACTGTTATACTGTCCTTTCGGCAAATCTCCTGCAGTTCAGTTTTCCATTTAAAGCCGGGATACCTAATTTTCAACCCACTAGAAATAAAATCTATCGGACAAGTTTGGGGCTCTCTTAACAGTTTTCACATGTGCAGTAAGTATCTTTGGCCTCTGTCACTCCTTAGATCAGCTTTTTCATAACCGAGGACCACCCTCACTCAGCCAATCAGCTCTCAGCATGTTTTCTAAGAATCTGAAGGCCTTCACACATATTTACAGCTGAGGTATCAAATGTATTCTGGCTCAGCCCAAACATCCTCTGATCGCTGACTTTGCATTGATGCCTTCAGGGTGTTGTTTTTATGCTCCAGCACGAAAAACAAACCGTTTCTCCAATTCTTTTGTGCCCTCTGCCATAAAACTGTTGAACTCTGGTCGAGGTGGTTGACTTTTTGGGAATTGTGTAGTTCATTGTTGTTTTTTAACTTATTTTGTGTAACCTGCTGCTGTGTGAACTGTGAGACTCACTGTGTTTGTGTAGAGTATGTGTGTTGTGCTTTGAGTTTATGCTGCAAATGAATTGCCCTTTGGGATCAATAAAGTTTTCTGAATCTGAACCTGAGGTATCCCAGCTTTAACGTTTGTATCTATGTGACAACAATGGCTTTGAGCTCCATTCATGTTTCTGCATTCATTTATATCCATCTTCCTGATCCGTCATCTCACAAAAGAGGTATTTTCTTTTCTTATTGGACAATTGTGTCATCTCCAAATGAGTTGTGTTCAGTTCTTGGATCCTCTGGGTCCAGGACTGCTCTGAAAACCAGATTCTGAAACCTCAGCGGGACTATCCTGGTTAAAAAGGGCAATAAATAAACATGTGAGAGGAGAGAGACTTCGGACATCTGCCCCCTATGGACCAACGGCTCTATGTGTTTTTATCACTGCATTCCCTGTGTTTGACCTGTCTGATTCTCTGATCTGTGTCGGTGAATCGACAGCTTTGTTAAGTCCTCCGAGATAACTACTGTTGTGATTCAGGGCGATACTAAAATACATTGAATAGAAATGTGTACAGAAACAGATCTGCGTTTTTTCCCCCGGCAGGAAGTGAGCTCTGACTGTCGCCAAAACTTGATTCTGATTGTTTATGTCAGTGTCAGATTTATTCGTGTAGCACATTTACAACAACAGCAGCTGCCCAAAGTACTTCACAGGAACAAAAGATGAGAAAAAAACATGTAAAAATGAAGTGTTTTTAGACTAGATTTAAACCTCTAACCTCAAATACACAGGGCTAAACTAAACACACACAAAAACACAAGCCGCCAATTTGACTGCTCTACTGCTTCTTTGTTGTGTGTCATCTTTGGTTCAAACCCGGGCAAACAATCGCCGCACACCTATGTATAGAGTGAGGCTCCGTGCGCCCAGATCCCTCCTGTTTTAATTGGAGATCCGGTAATGGCTGCAGGGAACGCAGATTTGTCATGGGAAATAAAACACGGCAGAGTAAGAATAAACTTCCTGGCACGGGAGGAAGCACAGCTGTTGCTATGGGAGGCTAATTTATGAGTCCACTTTAGGAAATGCAAAATGACAGCGCGCTTTGAGAAACGCTTTGTCGAGAGCAGGAGACGAGCCAGGTACGGAGCAGTGATGGATGACGGAGGTGGAGGCGGAGGCGGAGGTGGAGGCGGAGGTGGAGGTGGAGGCAGAGGTGGAGGTGGAGGCAGAGGTGGAGGTGGAGGCAGAGGCAGAGGCGGAGGTGGAAGTGGAGGCAGAGGTGGAGGTGGAGGTGGAGGCAGAGGTGGAGGTGGAGGTGGAGGCAGAGGCGGAGGTGGAAGTGGAGGCAGAGGTGGAGGTGGAGGTGGAGGCAGAGGTGGAGGTGGAGGTGGAGGCAGAGGTGGAGGCGGAGGTGGAGGCGGAGGTGGAGGCGGAGGTGGAGGTGGAGGCAGAGGCGGAGGCAGAGGCGGAGGTGGAGGCGGAGGTGGAGGTGGAGGTGGAGGTGGAGGCAGAGGCCCATGTTCACGCCACCGCTACCACCATCGCCATAACCACAGCATTCGTGAGGTTGACGTTGCGTTAGCGTGCAGAAGAATACATAATTAAAATGAGTCTTGATTCTGCAAAGTGACAGTAGTGCAGGTGATTTTGTAACGCCCACAAAGGCTCTTGCTAAATGTTCAATCAGGTGAAATTCTTTATTTTACAACCAATTTTGTGAATCAGGCCTGTTTTGTGTTATTTGTGGTCAATTGGTATTATTATTATTGCCTATTGATGGTGTCATTTGGACTCAAGTTTGGACACTTTCTCATTCAATGAGGTTCCTTTCTTTTCATGACTATTGGTGTAGACCCGCACCAGGCTGTGTAAGGGCTGTTTGACCAATAAGGAGAGAGACCGGACCTGAACCCAGTCCAGATGGTTTTGGACCTGAACCCAGTCCAGATGGTTTTGGACCTGAACCCAGTCCAGATGGTTTTGGGGCTGGACCACAGAGTGAAGGGGTCAACAAGTGCTAAGCATCATGGGAACTCCTTCCAGACTGTTGGAGACCATTTCAGGTCCTGTTGAAGCTCATACAGAGAATGGCAAGAGTGAAGCAGTATCCTGGTCTTATCCATCCGTACACTCCGTTCAATCATCATGTCCTGCAGGTAACGTCTGGGTCTGGTCCCTGTGTTTGCAATTACTATTGGTTGAATTTCGACCGACCAATCAGAGAGCGCGGGAGGCGGGTGTTGTAGTTAGATGTCGGTGACGTCAAGAGTTTGCGTCGATCGAGCAGGTTGTAGTTTGGTGAAGACTGTGATAGTAAAGTATTCTGGTCTGGTTCTATCAAGAAACTGAAGCCGGCAGTTAGCGGCAAAGAAGATGGCTAAAGCTAGGCTAAAGGCTAAAGCTAGGCTAAAGGCTAACGTCTTACTTGGGCTCATTACGTACGTCACAGTAAACTCAGATCCAATGGTTTCAATCTGCAAAAGGAGTTAGCCCCTCCCACCTGTTACGGAGTCAATGGAGACAATCCAGACCTAAGTACAAAATGTAATTTGTACTATGGTGTGGTACGACCAGGCTAGCGAAGCAGTAATCTGAGCAAAAGGTGCTACTTTGAAGAACCTTGAATATAAGACATATTTTCAGTTCTTTCATACTTTTTTTTTGTACGTACATAATTCCTGAGTTAACTCATTGTTTTGAATCCTTCAGTGTCAATCTAAATTTTTCATAATTATGAAAATAAAAAAACTCTTGAGCATTGGGAGCAGCTCTCATTTCCCTCTCATTTTTATAATAACTATGTTTTATAATAACATAGTTGGATTATTGTGCAGAAAATGTTGCATACTTTCATGATAATGCCACACTTAAGGCCACACTTTCCCAGCTCTGCAAAATGTTGATCTATTCAAGTCAAATGCCTTTTCTTCTTGGTGCATGATTGAAGTTAGCCGTGAAAGCAGTAAATCAGCATCAGACTTTAGAACGAGGAAGTGTGCAGAGGTGAGCGGGGATTCTTACCAACCAGCAGGAGCTACACGAGAGAGGCTTATCCCTTTTTGTCTTGAAGAAAGCAATGTACTTTTTTCTTTCTTGGATTTTCTAAGATGTAGGACAATCATGTGTTTCACGTTTTTGTTTTATTTTTTCAACCCCTCTTTTTTTGTAAATTATAAGCCTTTACCAAGTGTTTGAGATGGAGTTTGATGATAGAAGTGTCTAAAACCGAGTGAGATGCCCCAAAGAGGTGTATTTCAGTTTCAGGCTTAAAGTCGATGTACGGACTCAAAATGTGATCTGCCAAATGTTTGAGGAAACCATTAATACATTACATTACAATGCATTTTTCTATAGCCCTAAATCACAACGGCAGCTCTCTCAGAGGACTTAAAGAAGCTATACCCGATTTATTTTCTAATGAGTTCTTAAAAATGCTTATTACTACAGACAAGTTGTATTATAATCTGTAATGTAATGTAAAACGTGATCTCATTGATTCAGCTGTGTTTTCAGGAGACAGTGTGTTTTCAGGAGACAGTGTGTTTTCAGGAGACAGTGTGTTTTCAGGAGACAGTGTGTTTTCAGGAGACAGTGTGTTTTCAGGAGACAGTGTGTTTTCAGGAGACAGTGTGTTTTCAGGAGACAGTGTGTTTTCAGGAGACAGTGTGTTTTCAGGAGACAGTGTGTTTTCAGGAGACAGTGTGTTTTCAGGAGACGGTGTGTTTTCAGGAGACAGTGTGTTTTCAGGAGACAGTGTGTTTTCAGGAGACAGTGTGTTTTCAGGAGACGGTGTGTTTTCAGGAGACAGTGTGTTTTCAGGAGACAGTGTGTTTTCAGGAGGACAGTGTGTTTTCAGGAGACAGTGTGTTTTCAGGAGACAGTGTGTTTTCAGGAGACAGTGTGTTTTCAGGAGACAGTGTGTTTTCAGGAGACAGTGTGTTTTCAGGAGGACAGTGTGTTTTCAGGAGACAGTGTGTTTTCAGGAGACAGTGTGTTTTCAGGAGACAGTGTGTTTTCAGGAGACAGTGTGTTTTCAGGAGACAGTGTGTTTTCAGGAGACAGTGTGTTTTCAGGAGACAGTGTGTTTTCAGGAGACAGTGTGTTTTCAGGAGACAGTGTGTTTTCAGGAGACAGTGTGTTTTCAGGAGACAGTGTGTTTTCAGGAGACGGTGTGTTTTCAGGAGACAGTGTGTTTTCAGGAGACAGTGTGTTTTCAGGAGGACAGTGTGTTTTCAGGAGACAGTGTGTTTTCAGGAGACGGTGTGTTTTTCAGGAGACAGTGTGTTTTCAGGAGACAGTGTGTTTTCAGGAGACAGTGTGTTTTCAGGAGACAGTGTGTTTTCAGGAGACAGTGTGTTTTCAGGAGACAGTGTGTTTTCAGGAGACAGTGTGTTTTCAGGAGACGGTGTGTTTTCAGGAGACGGTGTGTTTTCAGGAGACGGTGTGTTTTCAGGAGACGGTGTGTTTTCAGGAGACAGTGTGTTTTCAGGAGACAGTGTGTTTTCAGGAGACAGTGTGTTTTCAGGAGGACAGTGTGTTTTCAGGAGGACAGTGTGTTTTCAGGAGACAGTGTGTTTTCAGGAGACAGTGTGTTTTCAGGAGACAGTGTGTTTTCAGGAGACAGTGTGTTTTCAGGAGACAGTGTGTTTTCAGGAGACAGTGTGTTTTCAGGAGACGGTGTGTTTTCAGGAGACGGTGTGTTTTCAGGAGACGGTGTGTTTTCAGGAGACAGTGTGTTTTCAGGAGACGGTGTGTTTTCAGGAGACAGTGTGTTTTCAGGAGACAGTGTGTTTTCAGGAGACAGTGTGTTTTCAGGAGACAGTGTGTTTTCAGGAGACAGTGTGTTTTCAGGAGACAGTGTGTTTTCAGGAGACAGTGTGTTTTCAGGAGGACAGTGTGTTTTCAGGAGACAGTGTGTTTTCAGGAGGACAAGTGTGTTTTCAGGAGACAGTGTGTTTTCAGGAGACGGTGTGTTTTCAGGAGACAGTGTGTTTTCAGGAGACAGTGTGTTTTCAGGAGACAGTGTGTTTTCAGGAGACAGTGTGTTTTCAGGAGACAGTGTGTTTTCAGGAGACAGTGTGTTTTCAATCAATCAATCAATCTTTATTTATAGGGCGCTTTTCCTGCACAGGGCAACACAAAGCGCCTCACAGTCCACACCACACAATGCACAAATCATCACCATTAAAATACAATTAAAAACACATATGTAATTAAAAAGCATTAAAATCACATAAGTAATTTAAAAACATAAGAATCACACAAGTAATTAAAAACAATAAAATAGTTAAAAACACAAAAAGTTACAACAATAAATAAAAAGGTGTGTTAAAAAGATAAAATTCTCTAGTTGTATGCACAGGAAAAAAGAAAAGTCTTTAACATGGATTTGAACATTGACAGAGAGGCAGCCAGTCTCACATCCTCAGGAAGACTGTTCCAGACTTTAGCTGCATAAATCTGAAAAGCAGCCTCCCCCTGTCTAGTCCTGACTCTGGGCACTAACAGGAGTCCCGTCCCTGCGCTCCTCAGAGTCCGGGCTGGTTCATATGGGACTAGCATATCATGGATGTACTTTGGTGCAAGGCCATGGAGAGACTTGTACACCAGGAGAGCTGCTTTAAAGTCTATCCTCTGGGCCACGGGAAGCCAGTGCAGAGACCTGAGGACCGGACTAATGTGGTCGTACTTCCTGGTTCTAGTCAGGACTCGGGCTGCAGCATTTTGAATATACTGCAGCTGTTTTACTGCATGTTTGGAGATACCTGTGAGCAGGCCATTGCAGTAATCCAGCCTACTGGAAACAAAAGAATGGATAAGAATCTCCAAGTCTGCTTTGGACACAATATTTTTAATTTTGGCAATATTTTTCAGATGATAAAAAGCTGCTGATGTTACCGATCCAATGTGGCTATTGAAGTTTAAGTCAGAGTCCATTATTACTCCCAGATTTCTGACCTTATTTAAGGGCCTTAGGGAGAGAGACTGAAGGTGATAAATGACGGTCTCTCTTTGTTTCTCGGGACCAAAGACAATCATTTCGGTTTTGTCCGCATTTAGCTGGAGAAAATTGCATTGCATCCACTCACTGATCCGCTGGATACAGCGAAGGAGTGAGTCCACCGGCCCATGCTCTCCTGCAGTCAGTGAGACATAGATCTGAGTGTCATCAGCGTAATTGTGGTAGGACACTTTCATACTTTGAATTAACTGACCTAATGGCAGCATGTAAATATTGAACAGGAGAGGTCCCAGTTTTCAGGAGACAGTGTGTTTTCAGGAGACAGTGTGTTTTCAGGAGACAGTGTGTTTTCAGGAGGACAGTGTGTTTTCAGGAGGACAGTGTGTTTTCAGGAGGACAGTGTGTTTTCAGGAGGACAGTGTGTTTTCAGGAGACAGTGTGTTTTCAGGAGACAGTGTGTTTTCAGGAGACAGTGTGTTTTCAGGAGACAGTGTGTTTTCAGGAGACAGTGTGTTTTCAGGAGACAGTGTGTTTTCAGGAGACAGTGTGTTTTCAGGAGGACAGTGTGTTTTCAGGAGGACAGTGTGTTTTCAGGAGGACAGTGTGTTTTCAGGAGACAGTGTGTTTTCAGGAGACAGTGTGTTTTCAGGAGACAGTGTGTTTTCAGGAGACAGTGTGTTTTCAGGAGACAGTGTGTTTTCAGGAGGACAGTGTGTTTTCAGGAGGACAGTGTGTTTTCAGGAGACAGTGTGTTTTCAGGAGACAGTGTGTTTTCAGGAGACAGTGTGTTTTCAGGAGGACAGTGTGTTTTCAGGAGACAGTGTGTTTTCAGGAGACAGTGTGTTTTCAGGAGACAGTGTGTTTTCAGGAGACAGTGTGTTTTCAGGAGACAGTGTGTTTTCAGGAGACAGTGTGTTTTGATTTTTCAGGAGACAGTGTGTTTTCAGGAGGACAGTGTGTTTTCAGGAGACAGTGTGTTTTCAGGAGACAGTGTGTTTTCAGGAGACAGTGTGTTTTCAGGAGACAGTTGTTTTCAGGAGACAGTGTGTTTTCAGGAGGACAGTGTGTTTTCAGGAGGACAGTGTGTTTTCAGGAGACAGTGTGTTTTCAGGAGACAGTGTGTTTTCAGGGAGGACAGTGTGTTTTCAGGAGACAGTGTGTTTTCAGGAGACAGTGTGTTTTCAGGAGACAGTGTGTTTTCAGGAGACAGTGTGTTTGAGACAGTGTGTTTTCAGGAGACAGTGTGTTTTCAGGAGACAGTGTGTTTTCAGGAGACAGTGTGTTTTCAGGAGACGTGTTTCAGGAGAGTGTGTTTTCAGGAGACAGTGTGTTTTCAGGAGACAGTGTGTTTTCAGGAGACAGTGTGTTTTCAGGAGACAGTGTGTTTTCAGGAGACAGTGTGTTTTCAGGAGACAGTGTGTTTTCAGGAGACAGTGTGTTTTCAGGAGACAGTGTGTTTTCAGGAGACAGTGTGTTTTCAGGAGACAGTGTGTTTTCAGTGTGTTTTCAGGAGACAGTGTGTTTTCAGGAGACAGTGTGTTTTCAGGAGACAGTGTGTTTTCAGGAGACAGTGTGTTTTCAGGAGACAGTGTGTTTTCAGGAGACAGGAGTGTGTTTTCAGGAGACAGTGTGTTTTCAGGAGACAGTGTGTTTTCAGGAGACAGTGTGTTTTCAGGAGACAGTGTGTGTTTTCAGGAGACAGTGTGTTTTCAGGAGACAGTGTGTTTTCAGGAGACAGTGTGTTTTCAGGAGACAGTGTGTTTTCAGGAGACAGTGTGTTTTCAGGAGACAGTGTGTTTTCAGGAGACAGTGTGTTTTCAGGAGACAGTGTGTTTTCAGGAGACAGTGTGTTTTCAGGAGACAGTGTGTTTTCAGGAGACAGTGTGTTTTCAGGAGACAGTGTGTTTTCAGGAGACGTTTCGGTGTGTGTTTTCAGGAGACGTGTGTTTTCAGGAGACAGTGTGTTTTCAGGAGACAGTGTGTTTTCAGGAGACAGTGTGTTTTCAGGAGACAGTGTGTTTTCAGGAGACAGTGTGTTTTCAGGGAGACAGTGTGTTTTCAGGAGACAGTGTGTTTTCAGGAGACAGTGTGTTTTCAGGAGACAGTGTGTTTTCAGGAGACAGTGTGTTTTCAGGAGACAGTGTGTTTTCAGGAGACAGTGTGTTTTCAGGAGACAGTGTGTTTTCAGGAGACAGTGGTGTGTTTTCAGGAGACAGTGTGTTTTCAGGAGACAGTGTGTTTTCAGGAGACAGTGTGTTTTCAGGAGACAGTGTGTTTTCAGGAGACAGTGTGTTTTCAGGAGACAGTGTGTTTTCAGGAGACAGTGTGTTTTCAGGAGACAGTGTGTTTTCAGGAGACAGTGTTTTGGGTTTTCAGGAGACAGTGTGTTTTCAGGAGACAGTGTGTTTTCAGGAGACAGTGTGTTTTCAGGAGACAGTGTGTTTTCAGGAGACAGTGTGTTTTCAGGAGACAGTGTGTTTTCAGGAGACAGTGTGTTTTCAGGAGACAGTGTGTTTTCAGGAGACAGTGTGTTTTCAGGAGACAGTGTGTTTTCAGGAGACAGTGTGTTTTCAGGAGACAGTGTGTTTTCAGGAGACAGTGTGTTTTCAGGAGACAGTGTGTTTTCAGGAGAGACAGTGTGTTTTCAGGAGACAGTGTGTTTTCAGGAGACAGTGTGTTTTCAGGAGACAGTGTGTTTTCAGGAGACAGTGTGTTTTCAGGAGACAGTGTGTTTTCAGGAGACAGTGTGTTTTCAGGAGACAGTGTGTTTTCAGGAGACAGTGTGTTTTCAGGACACGTGTGTTTTCAGGAGACAGTGTGTTTTCAGGAGGACAGTGTGTTTTCAGGAGACAGTGTGTTTTCAGGAGGACAGTGTGTTTTCAGGAGACAGTGTGTTTTCAGGAGACGGTGTGTTTTCAGGAGACAGTGTGTTTTCAGGAGACAGTGTGTTTTCAGGAGACAGTGTGTTTTCAGGAGACAGTGTGTTTTCAGGAGACAGTGTGTTTTCAGGAGACAGTGTGTTTTCAATCAATCAATCAATCTTTATTTATAGGGCGCTTTTCCTGCACAGGGCAACACAAAGCGCCTCACAGTCCACACCACACAATGCACAAATCATCACCATTAAAATACAATTAAAAACACATATGTAATTAAAAAGCATTAAAATCACATAAGTAATTTAAAAACATAAGAATCACACAAGTAATTAAAAACAATAAAATAGTTAAAAACACAAAAAGTTACAACAATAAATAAAAAGGTGTGTTAAAAAGATAAAATTCTCTAGTTGTATGCACAGGAAAAAAGAAAAGTCTTTAACATGGATTTGAACATTGACAGAGAGGCAGCCAGTCTCACATCCTCAGGAAGACTGTTCCAGACTTTAGCTGCATAAATCTGAAAAGCAGCCTCCCCCTGTCTAGTCCTGACTCTGGGCACTAACAGGAGTCCCGTCCCTGCGCTCCTCAGAGTCCGGGCTGGTTCATATGGGACTAGCATATCATGGATGTACTTTGGTGCAAGGCCATGGAGAGACTTGTACACCAGGAGAGCTGCTTTAAAGTCTATTCTCTGGGCCACGGGAAGCCAGTGCAGAGACCTGAGGACCGGACTAATGTGGTCGTACTTCCTGGTTCTAGTCAGGACTAATGTGGTTGTACTTCTTGGTTCTAGTCAGGACTAATGTGGTCGTACTTCCTGGTTCTAGTCAGGACTAATGTGGTCGTACTTCCTGGTTCTAGTCAGGACTAATGTGGTCGTACTTCCTGGTTCTAGTCAGGACTAATGTGGTCGTACTACCTGGTTCTAGTCAGGACTAATGTGGTCGTACTTCCTGGTTCTAGTCAGGACTAATGAGGTCGTACTTCCCGGTTCTAGTCAGGACTAATGTGGTCGTACTTCCTGGTTCTAGTCAGGACTAATGAGGTCGTACTTCCTGGTTCTAGTCAGGACTAATGTGGTCGTACTTCCTGGTTCTAGTCAGGACTAATGAGGTCGTACTTCCTGGTTCTAGTCAGGACTAATGAGGTCGTACTTCCTGGTTCTAGTCAGGACTCGGGCTGCAGCATTTTGAATATACTGCAGCTGTTTTACTGCATGTTTGGAGATACCTGTGAGCAGGCCATTGCAGTAATCCAGCCTACTGGAAACAAAAGAATGGATAAGAATCTCCAAGTCTGCTTTGGACACAATATTTTTAATTTTGGCAATATTTTTCAGATGATAAAAAGCTGCTGATGTTACCGATCCAATGTGGCTATTGAAGTTTAAGTCAGAGTCCATTATTACTCCCAGATTTCTGACCTTATTTAAGGGCCTTAGGGAGAGAGACTGAAGGTGATAAATGACGGTCTCTCTTTGTGTCTCGGGACCAAAGACAATCATTTCGGTTTTGTCCGCATTTAGCTGGAGAAAATTGCATTGCATCCACTCACTGATCCGCTGGATACAGCGAAGGAGTGAGTCCACCGGTCCATGCTCTCCTGCAGTCAGTGAGACATAGATCTGAGTGTCATCAGCGTAATTGTGGTAGGACACTTTCATACTTTGAATTAACTGACCTAATGGCAGCATGTAAATATTGAACAGGAGAGGTCCCAGTTTTCAGGAGACAGTGTGTTTTCAGGAGACAGTGTGTTTTCAGGAGACAGTGTGTTTTCAGGAGACAGTGTGTTTTCAGGAGACAGTGTGTTTTCAGGAGACAGTGTGTTTTCAGGAGACGGTGTGTTTTCAGGAGACAGTGTGTTTTCAGGAGACGGTGTGTTTTCAGGAGACAGTGTGTTTTCAGGAGACAGTGTGTTTTCAGGAGACAGTGTGTTTTCAGGAGACGGTGTGTTTTCAGGAGACAGTGTGTTTTCAGGAGACAGTGTGTTTTCAGGAGACAGTGTGTTTTCAGGAGACGGTGTGTTTTCAGGAGACAGTGTGTTTTCAGGAGACAGTGTGTTTTCAGGAGACAGTGTGTTTTCAGGAGACAGTGTGTTTTCAGGAGACAGTGTGTTTTCAGGAGACAGTGTGTTTTCAGGAGACAGTGTGTTTTCAGGAGACAGTGTGTTTTCAGGAGACAGTGTGTTTTCAGGAGACGGTGTGTTTTCAGGAGACAGTGTGTTTTCAGGAGACAGTGTGTTTTCAGGAGACAGTGTGTTTTCAGGAGACAGTGTGTTTTCAGGAGGACAGTGTGTTTTCAGGAGGACAGTGTGTTTTCAGGAGACAGTGTGTTTTCAGGAGACGGTGTGTTTTCAGGAGACAGTGTGTTTTCAGGAGACAGTGTGTTTTCAGGAGACAGTGTGTTTTCAGGAGACAGTGTGTTTTCAGGAGACAGTGTGTTTTCAGGAGACGGTGTGTTTTCAGGAGGACAGTGTGTTTTCAGGAGGACAGTGTGTTTTCAGGAGACAGTGTGTTTTCAGGAGACAGTGTGTTTTCAGGAGGACAGTGTGTTTTCAGGAGACAGTGTGTTTTCAGGAGACGGTGTGTTTTCAGGAGACAGTGTGTTTTCAGGAGACAGTGTGTTTTCAGGAGGACAGTGTGTTTTCAGGAGACAGTGTGTTTTCAGGAGGACAGTGTGTTTTCAGGAGGACAGTGTGTTTTCAGGAGACAGTGTGTTTTCAGGAGGACAGTGTGTTTTCAGGAGGACAGTGTGTTTTCAGGAGACAGTGTGTTTTCAGGAGGACAGTGTGTTTTCAGGAGGACAGTGTGTTTTCAGGAGACAGTGTGTTTTCAGGAGGACAGTGTGTTTTCAGGAGACAGTGTGTTTTCAGGAGGACAGTGTGTTTTCAGGAGACAGTGTGTTTTCAGGAGACAGTGTGTTTTCAGGAGACAGTGTGTTTTCAGGAGACGGTGTGTTTTCAGGAGACGGTGTGTTTTCAGGAGACAGTGTGTTTTCAGGAGACAGTGTGTTTTCAGGAGACAGTGTGTTTTCAGGAGACAGTGTGTTTTCAGGAGGACAGTGTGTTTTCAGGAGGACAGTGTGTTTTCAGGAGACAGTGTGTTTTCAGGAGACAGTGTGTTTTCAGGAGACAGTGTGTTTTCAGGAGACAGTGTGTTTTCAGGAGACAGTGTGTTTTCAGGAGACGGTGTGTTTTCAGGAGACAGTGTGTTTTCAGGAGGACAGTGTGTTTTCAGGAGACGGTGTGTTTTCAGGAGACAGTGTGTTTTCAGGAGACAGTGTGTTTTCAGGAGACAGTGTGTTTTCAGGAGACAGTGTGTTTTCAGGAGACAGTGTGTTTTCAGGAGACAGTGTGTTTTCAGGAGACAGTGTGTTTTCAGGAGACGGTGTGTTTTCAGGAGACGGTGTGTTTTCAGGAGACAGTGTGTTTTCAGGAGACAGTGTGTTTTCAGGAGACAGTGTGTTTTCAGGAGACAGTGTGTTTTCAGGAGACGGTGTGTTTTCAGGAGACGGTGTGTTTTCAGGAGACGGTGTGTTTTCAGGAGACGGTGTGTTTTCAGGAGACGGTGTGTTTTCAGGAGACGGTGTGTTTTCAGGAGACAGTGTGTTTTCAGGAGACAGTGTGTTTTCAGGAGACAGTGTGTTTTCAGGAGACAGTGTGTTTTCAGGAGACAGTGTGTTTTCAGGAGACAGTGTGTTTTCAGGAGACAGTGTGTTTTCAGGAGACAGTGTGTTTTCAGGAGACAGTGTGTTTTCAGGAGACAGTGTGTTTTCAGGAGACAGTGTGTTTTCAGGAGACAGTGTGTTTTCAGGAGACAGTGTGTTTTCAGGAGACAGTGTGTTTTCAGGAGACAGTGTGTTTTCAGGAGACAGTGTGTTTTCAGGAGACAGTGTGTTTTCAGGAGACAGTGTGTTTTCAGGAGACAGTGTGTTTTCAGGAGACAGTGTGTTTTCAGGAGACAGTGTGTTTTCAGGAGACAGTGTGTTTTCAGGAGACAGTGTGTTTTCAGGAGACAGTGTGTTTTCAATCAATCAATCAATCTTTATTTATAGGGCGCTTTTCCTGCACAGGGCAACACAAAGCGCCTCACAGTCCACACCACACAATGCACAAATCATCACCATTAAAATACAATTAAAAACACATATGTAATTAAAAAGCATTAAAATCACATAAGTAATTTAAAAACATAAGAATCACACAAGTAATTAAAAACAATAAAATAGTTAAAAACACAAAAAGTTACAACAATAAATAAAAAGGTGTGTTAAAAAGATAAAATTCTCTAGTTGTATGCACAGGAAAAAAGAAAAGTCTTTAACATGGATTTGAACATCGACAGAGAGGCAGCCAGTCTCACATCCTCAGGAAGACTGTTCCAGACTCCAGCTGCATAAATCTGAAAAGCAGCCTCCCCCTGTCTAGTCCTGACTCTGGGCACTAACAGGAGTCCCGTCCCTGCGCTCCTCAGAGTCCGGGCTGGTTCATATGGGACTAGCATATCATGGATGTACTTTGGTGCAAGGCCATGGAGAGACTTGTACACCAGGAGAGCTGCTTTAAAGTCTATCCTCTGGGCCACGGGAAGCCAGTGCAGAGACCTGAGGACCGGACTAATGTGGTCGTACTTCCTGGTTCTAGTCAGGACTAATGTGGTTGTACTTCTTGGTTCTAGTCAGGACTAATGTGGTCGTACTTCCTGGTTCTAGTCAGGACTAATGTGGTCGTACTTCCTGGTTCTAGTCAGGACTAATGTGGTCGTACTTCCTGGTTCTAGTCAGGACTAATGTGGTCGTACTACCTGGTTCTAGTCAGGACTAATGTGGTCGTACTTCCTGGTTCTAGTCAGGACTAATGAGGTCGTACTTCCCGGTTCTAGTCAGGACTAATGTGGTCGTACTTCCTGGTTCTAGTCAGGACTAATGAGGTCGTACTTCCTGGTTCTAGTCAGGACTAATGAGGTCGTACTTCCTGGTTCTAGTCAGGACTCGGGCTGCAGCATTTTGAATATACTGCAGCTGTTTTACTGCATGTTTGGAGATACCTGTGAGCAGGCCATTGCAGTAATCCAGCCTACTGGAAACAAAAGAATGGATAAGAATCTCCAAGTCTGCTTTGGACACAATATTTTTAATTTTGGCAATATTTTTCAGATGATAAAAAGCTGCTGATGTTACCGATCCAATGTGGCTATTGAAGTTTAAGTCAGAGTCCATTATTACTCCCAGATTTCTGACCTTATTTAAGGGCCTTAGGGAGAGAGACTGAAGGTGACAAATGACGGTCTCTCTTTGTTTCTCGGGACCAAAGACAATCATTTCGGTTTTGTCCGCATTTAGCTGGAGAAAATTGCATTGCATCCACTCACTGATCCGCTGGATACAGCGAAGGAGTGAGTCCACCGGCCCATGCTCTCCTGCAGTCAGTGAGACATAGATCTGAGTGTCATCAGCGTAATTGTGGTAGGACACTTTCATACTTTGAATTAACTGACCTAATGGCAGCATGTAAATATTGAACAGGAGAGGTCCCAGTTTTCAGGAGACAGTGTGTTTTCAGGAGACAGTGTGTTTTCAGGAGACAGTGTGTTTTCAGGAGACAGTGTGTTTTCAGGAGACAGTGTGTTTTCAGGAGACAGTGTGTTTTCAGGAGACAGTGTGTTTTCAGGAGGACGGTGTTTTGTGTTGTTCTGGTATTTGCCCTGTTGGACTCAAATATACAGCAAACATATTCAAATGCAATATGGATTTTTACATAAATAACACGATTGATTCATCAAACTAAAGTGAGGGAGATGTTTGAGGCGGAGAGAAACAAAAGGCTGAATAAATATTAGAAGAGGCTGCACTATTAGAGAAATGTGAATAATATACTTTCACACACAGCGGCCTCTTTGCATTATCTCTGATTCTATCCACTTTTTATTTCAAATCTGTTACAGCCTGTTGATCGTGTAAAACAAGTAATACCTCTTCATTAAACTGGCCAGTAGGGGGCGCATGAGCAGAGATGGGACAGTGTTGCTTCCATTGAAAACCATGTAAAGTCTGTTTTGGACTCAAAGGCTCTCCTCCTGTGCGGTGTACGGTTGTTGGAACAGTCTTTATCGGGGACTTAATTGGGCATTTTTAGAAAAAACAACAAAAGAAATGGCTACGTTTCATTGTGGTGGCCTGCAGGGGGCGCTTATCTGGCGCTTATCCGCCTCATTCCAGTGATTTTTTTCAAAGTGTCCTCCTTTATATGAGACCACAGTTGGAACATGAACAAACTCTGGTCTTTCTCTCTATTTGTGCGGTTGCTACAAACGTACACCGCACACAAAGATGGTGTTTTGACAGCACTTCTTCTTCTACTATATCTCCGTGTATAAACCTCTTCTTCTTCTACTATATCTCTGTGTATAAACCCGGCAGACTGCACCGCCAGGGTACGTCACGTCCTGTCCTACGTTTGTTATTCACTACTGCCCTGACGTCAGATGAAACCCTAGAATACTTTCCTGCTGTTTTCATATGCCACGCTTGTATACATATTTGCTTCATTGTTTTTGGTGCATTTTGATCTGTTTTGAAATTGCTCTTCTGAAGCATTTTGATTTGCCTTGAACTCAAATTGTGCTATACAGATAAATAACGATTGAATATCTGAAGAATCCAAGTGGCACATCACCCGTCATGAGTCAGCTATAAATCCAGTCGATGCCTTTGAATAATATGAAGGACATGAATCACAAAATATCGCAGATTTGAATCACGATACTTGCTGTATCGCGATATGTTCAGACTCACGGTAATATTACATTAAGGCCTAAACCATAATATCGAATGGTCACAGATTTGCAGATTCCCACCACTAAGGGGCGACAGTGGTTCGCCTTTGAGCCTGATGGTCGTGGCTTCGAGTCCCACTGCTGTCTGCTGTCGTTGTGTCCTTGGGCAAGACACTTTACCCCACTTTGCCTTTAAGGAGCGCGGGAGTAACAGCCCGCTGCATTTGTTGATGTGAAATGTGTGTATGACTACTCCTCAAACCGATATCCTCCATTGGGAGATCAGTAAAGTATATCTTCCCTATAGGTTTCATAGAGCGGCACGTTAGCATTGTTAGCATTGTTAGCATTGTCAAAACCTACATACAGCCATTACAGTCTGTGGTGACATCATGTTTTACGATGTACATGTTTCTATAGCTTTAGAGAACCCTCACTCGCTCTGACACCTCCATCCCAAATGTAAGTGGTGTAATCCTGCTTCCTGTGGTGATGGGCTGTGACGCAGACTCTGGGACCACACTCGCTCCTGACGAGGTTCATTCACATCAGAAAACACGCTCCGTTTGATGCAGACGAGAGCGGGAAGCGTTGGCTCTGCTAGAATTAGACTCAGGAGCCTTTAATGTGAAAATATAGACGTACAATACAAATGCAGACGTACAGACAAAAACAATAGGAAAAACAAGACTGTGTGTGTGTGTGTGTGTGTGTGTGTGTGTGTGTGTGTGTGTGTCTGTGTGTGTGGGTGTGTGTGTGTGTGTGTGTGTGCGTGCGGGTGTGTGTGTGTGTGGGTGGGTGTGTGTGTGTGGGGGTGTGTGTGTGTGTGTGCGGGTGTGTGTGTGTCTGTGTGTGTGTGTGTCTGTGTGTGTGTGTGTGTGTGGTGTATGAGTATAAGCTTCTACTTTGGCAATTCTTTTTTCTATGATCCTGGGGTCTCTAACCTGTAGCTCGCCAAAGGATTTAGATTCTGATCCAATTCAGTTTATTTGCCATTTGCAGTAAAACCACATTGGAATACATTTGCAAAAGTCCTCAGTGTGCACCAGACAAGTGAAGAACTAAAAACAAGGTTAAAAGTACAGAAGTAAGACGTAAAAGAAATGAACAAATCAAAATATTGTAAATGCACTTACTTTGTCATTAGTAACGCAGTGATAGATCATGACTGTAACCGATATGAGGCTCGTTCAGACCCAGGGGCTTAAAGGAGTAGCTCTCTGCTTTATCGTTGCTCTCTGGGTGAAAAAGGTTGGAGACACCTGGTCCTGGAGGTCTTTGATGGTGCTCTGACCTGGTGTCGGTCTGTTTAATGTCTGCTGCGATGTGTGTCCATGTGTGTGGTGTCTGTGTAAATGTATGTAAACCTCTGTCCCTGTTGGGGTCCCGGCTAAAAATGTCCAAAATGACGTGGGCTGACATGCTTGCAATACCACCCCGGGCCAGTAGGGGTAGACCCGGAATATTCTGACCTCTGGAAAACGTCTTTTCAGGATGGTCCAAAAGTTGTCTCTTGGCCCAAAGCTCCGTTCCACATGTGTGTCAATGCTGAGTGTTCTGGACCAGTCTAGTTTAGTCGCTGTGGACTTTAGAAGTCACTCGTTTAAATGAATGGAGCTCGTGCAGCTGATGTTTTTTCATACTTTCCAGGCCCTGCGGCCATTTTGAAACTGCGCATAGACGGTGAAAGTAGTGGCACATTAGTTTGAAGGGCGGAGATGGGCGTGACTACGTCGGTTAATATTCACAGTCGATGCACAACACACATTTTTTTAATGGGAGACAATACAGTATTATCTTGGTATTATAATTAACACTCAGACGCAGAAATGCAAACATTGGGCGTGCATATCCTGTGTTTGACCTTGGCGACTGATTGAAATGGTGGCAACGTTCCTTTTATGCAAAAATGTTGTAGACTTTAGAAATAACTCAAATCAATTCTCCTCTGTGTCATTGAAAGTGTGTGTGTGTGTGTGTGAGTGTGTGTGTGAGTCTGAGTGTGTGTGTGTGTGTGTGTGTGTGTGTGAGTGTGTCTGAGTGTGTGTGTGTGTATGTGTCTGAGTGTGTGTGTGTGTATGTGTCTGAGTGTGTGTGTGAGTGTGTGTGTGTATCTGAGTGTGTGTCTGTGTGTGTGCGCGTCATCGCTGCCACACAACGTTGTTAATGTCTTTTTACCCTGTTTTCCATCACCACAAATATGCACCGTTGGCTCCTCCCACATGCTCCTTCCATAGGCTCCTCCCACAGGCTCCTCCCACAGGCTCCTCCCACAGGCTCCTCCCACAGGCTCCTCCCACAGGCTCCGCCAACTTATTTACTTATTCATTTAACACGGTTTAACACATTAAACAGATGGTCCTTTAGTGTCACAGTCAGACCATTACCATTGTCAACACTTGTCCATAGGAGGCTTTCAGGACATGAACTCACACATTTAAAGTTTCCAAATATAGATTAATCAATTGCACAATTCCTTGAATATTCCTTGATTTGGTTTTCTTCTTTCGTTTCTTGAACTGTGTCTTGACTCTTTTCGCAGAGCTTTTCAAATCAAAGCTGTGGACCCAGAGTTGTTCCTGGGAGTGGGTTAGGGTTAGGGTCAGAGCTTTGGTCACCTGGTTTTAAAGGGTCAATAGTACTCATACATTTGACACTTATATATATATAAAGGAGGATTTTCTACTTCCGGGTGGATCATCACGACTATTGGTCCTCCCAGTTGTCAATCATTCTGGTGATACGTGCTCGTTCAATAAAACCTGAGAGTGTTGCTCAAAAAATGATAAAAACACATAGAGATTGGTCCATAAGGGATTACTGATGTTTGTAAATGTTAATAAATGTCCATAAATGAGCCTCCTGCGTCGGCAAAGGACATTTCTGAAAACCCAGTGGGAGAAAAGTGAGAAACCTCGAGGGCCTTTATCCCCACCACTGTCATTGCCTGGCCTGCCAGACACTCCTCCTTTCTGTTCAAAAGAAGAACCGTCTGGACACCTCTTCCTAGCCTATCATTTCACGATTTTACCCACATCGGTCCAATCACGCACCGAGAGGCGGGACTTCCTTTCACCTTTGAGTTGCTAATAACTCCTCGTATCTTTAAGTTTTTGTTACAAAATCGACAGCAGTTGTTTACATTTGCACTAGCTGACATGCCGCCATCCCTTGTTTTGTGTTTACTGAAACGGCTTGGGTGCCGCTAGTTGCTGCGTCATATCCTGTGTGCATCTAATTGGTTGATGCAGTCTGTCAACCACGCCCACCGGGAATTCGCTGAGATCAAGCTCGTTCCCAGACTATATGTCTTTGAAAAAGCATATCGTTTGGCAGGCCAGGCAACCACTGTCAGACTGTACAATAAGTCACTTTAAGTCACTTGCATTAGGACTGAAAAAACCTGCACTACCACTGACACTTTATTGATTGCCACTTTTAATTGTACATAATTATACTGCATTTAACATGTTGCACATTTCTGTCTTTTGCATGATCTGAGTGATTCTGTCTGTGCCAGATGTGACATGTACATTTCTCTTGAGTGAGATCAATAAAGTCTATCTTATCTTATCAATAGTCTATAGTTTCTGGACCGCTTAGCTTGTTTTATGAACATGTTCTTGTCTCGTGAGCGCTGGAGACTTTTGCACAAGTATTCCAATGTGGTTTTACTGCAAATGGCAAACAAAACTGAATCTAACCTCTGCGTCTCTGCCTCTTGCAGATCGGAGCGTGGCTGCCATGACGAGCGAGGAGTGTCCTGTGGTCGCGGCGGTCCCGGGGGGGCGGGTGGATGACTGCTACTCGGCGCACAGTGATGACATCACAGAAGAGGCGTGCCCGGCGGAGGACGGAGACGACGTGAGTCTGGGCAGCGACCTGAGCGCTCTGGTGCTGCCGTACCCCGAGCTGGCTCCTGTGGTCTTCTTCTGCCTCAAACAGACCACCTGCCCCCGCAACTGGTGCATCCGCATGGTGTCCAGCCCATATCCTTCAGAGCGCCGCAGAGAGCCAATCAGAGCGCAGCAGAGAGCCAATCAGAACGCACCCACTCCATCTGCATCTCAACACCAAACTCTAACACAACTTCACTGACACTCAGGGGGGAGAATGGGGGGTTTGAGGTTCCGGTTGTCAAAAGTGTCCTCATAGATTCATCCATCCATCCATTTTCTACCCTTTAATCCATTTCTGGGTCAGGGGGGTGGCAATCAGAGATGCCACCCAAGTCTCATAGCACCAGCCCCTCACTGACCCTCTGCAGGTGGTGAGTCCACAGGAGGACGGCTGCTCTCTGAGTGTGAGCATAGCCTTGATCTTTCAGTGGGGGCTTTGGGCAAAGTGGGGTTAAGTGTCTTGCCCAAGGACACAACGACAGCAGTCATCAGTGGGAGTCGGTGGAGAAGGTGCAGAGGTGGGAATTGAACCCACGACCTTCTAGGCTTAAGGCCAATGCTCTACCAACTGAGCTACTGTCGCCCCTCTTATCACCACCGTGATAAGAGGGGCCCCTCATAGATTCAATTCAATTCAATTCATTTTTGTATAGCCCTAAATCACAACATTATCTTGAAGGATTTAACACAACATTGTCGATTAGCCAAAACAGATCAGAGAATCAAACACTTCAAACACAGAAAATGTCAATGATAATAAACACACAGAGCCGTTGGTCCAAAAGGGGCAGAGACCAATGTCCTTAAATGACTAAAACCCAGTGGGAGAAAAGTGAGAAACCTCGGAGAAGCCCACATTGAGGAGGGGGTCGCTCTGATGATGGACGGCTGTAGATCCAGGACTCAGGCCTTTGACATCAGATATTAAAGCTGGAGTACCTAACTTTGAAACCATAACAAAGTAACTATGTAGTAATATTCATATATGTAGTATAATCAGTGTTACTTAGACAAGACTCTTTATAGATTAGATAAGAACCTTTATTCGTCGCACGGTGGGGATCTTTTTTAAGCTGCAGCGCACATACAGGACAGTAGCAAGAGCACACAAAATAGATTTGATATTTTTAGTATAAGTAGCTGTAACGTTTCTTAACCAGCTGTAAATGCTGCATTTCTTTTATTGAGATTTGGTCCAGGCTCAGTCGTCACTCCTTCGTCTTCACAGCGATGACTGTAGAAGCAGTTTGTGCAGTGCTTTCAGACTCTCTACAGTCAAACTATTCATTCTGATCGTCTTTGAGAGATGGTTCTGGGCCACAACCAACTTTTAGGCAATTAAGAAACTTAGTAATTCATTAAAAAACACTGAAAAAAGACAAGAAAGACTGTATATGGTGATGTCATCATTAGTTCCTATTTGAGATCTTCATTGAGGGGCCGATGGCACAGACTGGTTGCTTCACTTTTGTCAGTGTGCCCCAGGGCAGCTGTGGCTACAGTAGTAGTTTATCACCACCGTGTTTGGAGTTTGTGTAAAACCAAGCTCAGCTGCAGATCTTCACCAAACGACTCCAGTCTCTGTAGAGCGGAGGTCTTTTGCAGCTGTTTTTGCACCAACTATTCTCTGTGTGAATATGAAGCGCTCCTTACCGTCCACACGTCTGCGGCACGTTCTCATCCTGATCCGTCAGCGTCACGTCTGACAGCGGCGAGAGGATCCAGGGCAAACATCTGTGAACCAGAGTGAAGCCAGAGATTCAGCGTCGATTTGATACAGCGCTTTTCTGGACTCTCAAAGACACTTCACACAGGTTTATTCATGCACTTCATACACGGTGGTGATAAACTACTGTAGCCACAGCTGCCCTGGGGCACACTGACAGAAGCGAGCCAACCAGTCTGTGCCATCGGCCCCTCCCACCTCCACCAACCATTCACACACACACCAGACTCATTCTAATGTGGGGGAAGTGTCTTGCCGCAGTCGCCCCACTGTAGCACCTGGTTCTTAGAGGTCTCCCATCACAGTACTAACTTGGCCACACCCTGCTTAGCTTCAAAGGTCTGACAGAATTTGAAATAATTAAAAGTAGAAAATATTTGGTGACCGACCGCCACAATAACCACTAATGGACTCACATCAGACCGCTTCACACTTCACAGGGGGACCAGACAGGGCTGTCCACTCTCTCCGCTCCTTTTCACAATATTCATTGAACCGTTAGCCACAGCCATCCGTCAAGATCCCTTCATCAAAGGAGTACAAACACCCAATAATCACCATAAAATCAGTCTATACGCAGATGACATACTTTTATTCCTTCAAAACCCACAATCTTCGCTAGAACAAACAATAAAGGTTATAGAACAATTCTCGAAGATCTCAGACTACACCATCAACTGGACTAAATCATCAATCCTCCCTTCACAAAAAAACATCTGGGATATGGCAGCCTATAGCCCCCCTATCCCTGTCTCCACCAACCACATCACTTACCTGGGTGTGCACATCTCCTCCAAGCTGTCAGAGCTCATTAACCTCAACTTCACACCACTATTAAAAACAATAAAGGACAACTTACTTCGCTGGACGAACCAACCACTTTCCCTCATCGGTAGAATAAATAGTATCAAAATGATGATCCTCCCTAAAATTAACTACCTATTCAACATGATCCCAATCCACCCCCCCTCCTCCTGGTTTACATCATTGGACTCCATCATTGCAAAATTCTACTGGAAAAATAAACCTCCTCGAATAAAGTTAACCACTCTACAAAAACCTAAAGACCTTGGTGGACTCACAGCTCCAAATTTCACTCTCTATTCCATTGCAAACCAATTACAATACATCCTCAAATGGATTCACCCACAAGCAGCAGATAACACTTGGATAGACATTGAACAAACCCTTTGCACTCCTCTTCAAATCTCGGACCTACCATTCCTCAGTCAAGCAATAAAAAAACAACCCCTTTTCAAATCACTAACTATATCTTCAACTTTGACAGCTTGGTGGAAATTACACAAAATCACTAGCACTAATTTGGCCCCATCAATTCACACCCCCATTTGGAATAATCCGGACATTTGCTGTAATAAAAACACTATTCATTTCATCACATGGGCGGGAAAAGGGGTCACCCACTTACAACACATTACCCACCACAATAAATTGGCTTCATTCACCACCCTGGTCCGGGAGTATGGCATCGAGAGCAAACATTTCTTGGAATACCTTCAACTAAAATCATCCTTAACCTCGACATTAAAAAACAACCCCAACAATTTAAACCTCCCGCCACTAATCGCAAACATTATCAGAATTAATATACCCAAAAAACGCCTTTCCAAAATCTACAAATTAATCTTACAATCAGACGAATCCACCACTCTCCCAACCTCCAAATGGGCAGAAGACGTAGCCTTTGTTCTCGATGCCAACTCCTGGACTCAAATCTGTAAAAACATATATACTATGACAAAAAACACAGACCTACAACTCATACAATACAAAGTCTTGCACAGAACTCACTACACGGGGCACAGAATGTTCAAAATGGGATTCACATCAGACACCTGCACTAACTGCACTCAGAACACACCAGACACCTATATCCACGCCTTCTGGCATTGTCCACCCACCTCACAATTTTGGGAAAAGGTCACATTAATTCTTTCTTCACTTATTGGTTGCCATATTCCAATGTCCCCCTCCCTCTGTTTGCTCGGCGACCTGTCTCAAATAAACACTCACTCAGACACAAATATGCTGCTAGTGGCCCTAACCATCGCCAAGAAAACAATCCTCATGAACTGGAAATCAAGGTCAAACATAAACATTGCATTATGGAAAAATCTAATGAGTCAATACATCTCAACAAAAAACTCCCTGCACCATTCCAACCAATCCGCAATAGAACCCTCCGTCTGGTCGTCCCTCATCACATCAATACACTCATAATGCTATAATCTTGACAATACCACAATACCTCCTCCTACCCAGAAATCAACTTAGATGTGTTTTGTTTTGCTTCTTTCTCCTCCTTACTTATGATCATGAATT
Source organism: Knipowitschia caucasica (assembly GCA_964034765.1). Taxonomy (NCBI): domain Eukaryota; kingdom Metazoa; phylum Chordata; class Actinopteri; order Gobiiformes; family Gobiidae; genus Knipowitschia; species Knipowitschia caucasica. The sequence goes on from OZ035840.1 coordinate 36,993,341, forward strand.
TATTTGCCTTTTTCTTTACCTCCTGTACTATAATATATAAGTCGCAACTGGACTATTATTTATTACTATTATTATGGTTACTGTTATTATTATTATTATGATTATTTTCATTATAATTATTATCATTATTCTTGTATACATTTTTCTCTTCTTGATGGCAGTGGCAGTGGCAGTATTATAATTATTATAATTATTATAATTATATTTATTTATTTTTTATTTCTATTTTTTTATTTTATTTTTTGTACGCATTTATTCTCCCTATAATCAATTTCCCTCATAAACACCACTAATATTATATAGGATTGTCCTTTTTTTAAAAAAAATTAAAATTAGAAAACAAAAAAGCATCCCCCCTCGATCTCTTACCAAGTATGTCTGAGTTTTTTTTTTATTTTTTTTTTTAATGCACCACATTCCACAAATGTTTTTAATGCACTACACATTAAGGCACGGTGGGAGATGGAGGGACCAGACATAGGGAAAGTGGATTGTATCTCTAAATATGGTGTGCGTAAATAATTTGGGATAACCCTATATAATAAAATCTCTATATTTCATATATGTAATCCACATATATGATTTTTTTATGTGTGTATATAAATGTATAGGTGCGTGTGTATATCCGTGGGTACATATACTGTATGTATGTATTTATGGGTATATATCTGTATGCAGACTTTATTTTATTTTTTTTTTTTTTTTTTTTCCCCTCTCCTTCTGCCACTATTACTGCCTTCAACAATCCTTATAGGTTAAACACTTCAACCATGGGTACAAGCATATGCTTGCGTATGGGTATATCGGTTGGACCATTTTCTATTTTTTTATTTTTATTTTTTTTATTATTAATATTATTATTTGTTTTATTTTTATTATTCTATTTATTCTTATAACTTGTATTACTGTTTGTCTCATTATACATTTACTACCGCACCATTTCTTTCTTTATGTAGCTCCAATATATCCCATGTCTTCTCTAGCCATAGGTTAAAACTTATCATCCAGTGTTATGCTTATTGTCTGTCCATTATTTTTCTTTGTTTGTTCTTTTATAGTTCATAAATTAATAATAATGTTGCTTGCACAATGTACTGTTCCGCACACACACACGCACGCACGCCACACACACACACCCTCACACGCGCACAATTTGCTGTATTCCTTAAAATATGTGTCTCTACACATATTCTTGTTTGTTTGTTTGTTTGTTGAATGTATGTTACCTTGAAAATCAAATAAAGAAAAAAAAAAAAAAAAAAAAAAAAAAAAAAAGAAAATATTTGGTGAAATAAGTATCAAGGGATAATGCTGTCCCTGTGCTACCACCAGAGGCACCAGTTGAATTGGTCTCACTTTTCTTTCTGAAAAAAAAAACCGATGTAAAAATGTGACAAACCAAAACTCAGCGTTTGAGCCAAACTGTTTTGGTCTCGCTCTTTCTGCACGCCGTCCGGTACTCACGAGGTTATCGCCCCCCACCACCCCCCCCCCCAGCCTGTGCTAACTGTTTACAGAGCTCACGTCTCACATGGACACATGTGAACGTGGCGTGACCATAGAATGATAGAACCAGGAAGTGCGGAGGAACCACACTTTCTTTGGTCTGTTTCTCTGAGTAAGCAGTAACAAAGACACAGAAGTTTCAGGTTAGCCTCCGCCGCTTGTTTACCTCAGCTGTCTGTGCTAACCGCAGACCTGTCTGTGCTAACCTCAGACCTGTCTGTGCTAACCACAGACCTGTCCGTGCTAACCTCAGACCTGTCCGTGCTAACCGCAGACCTGTCTGTGCTAACCGCAGACCTGTCTGTGCTAACCGCAGACCTGTCTGTGCTAACCTCAGACCTGTCTGTGCTAACCGCAGACCTGTCTGTGCTAACCGCAGACCTGTCTGTGCTAACCACAGACCTGTCTGTGCTAACCACAGACCTGTCCGTGCTAACCGCAGACCTGTCCGTGCTAACCGCAGACCTGTCCGTGCTAACCGCAGACCTGTCCGTGCTAACCACAGACCTGTCTGTGCTAACCGCAGACCTGTCTGTGCTAACCGCAGACCTGTCTGTGCTAACCGCAGACCTGTCTGTGCTAACCGCAGACCTGTCTGTGCTAACCGCAAACCTGTCTGTGCTAACCGCAGACCTGTCTGTGCTAACCACAGACCTGTCTGTGCTAACCTCAGACCTGTCCGTGCTAACCACAGACCTGTCCGTGCTAACCACAGACCTGTCCGTGCTAACCGCAGACCTGTCCGTGCTAACCGCAGACCTGTCTGTGCTAACCGCAGACCTGTCTGTGCTAACCGCAGACCTGTCTGTGCTAACCTCAGACCTGTCTGTGCTAACCGCAGACCTGTCTGTGCTAACCGCAGACCTGTCTGTGCTAACCTCAGACCTGTCTGTGCTAACCGCAGACCTGTCCGTGCTAACCACAGACCTGTCCGTGCTAACCGCAGACCTGTCCGTGCTAACCGCAGACCTGTCCGTGCTAACCGCAGACCTGTCCGTGCTAACCGCAGACCTGTCCGTGCTAACCTCCGTGCTAACCACAGACCTGTCCGTGCTAACCACAGACCTGTCCGTGCTAACCGCAGACCTGTCCGTGCTAACCGCAGACCTGTCCGTGCTAACCACAGACCTGTCCGTGCTAACCGCAGACCTGTCCGTGCTAACCACAGACCTGTCCGTGCTAACCTCAGACCTGTCTGTGCTAACCTCAGACCTGTCTGTGCTAACCACAGACCTGTCCGTGCTAACCTCAGACCTGTCTGTGCTAACCGCAGACCTGTCCGTGCTAACCGCAGACCTGTCCGTGCTAACCGCAGACCTGTCCGTGCTAACCACAGACCTGTCCGTACTAACCTCAGACCTGTCCGTGCTAACCACAGACCTGTCCGTGCTAACCGCAGACCTGTCCGTGCTAACCACAGACCTGTCCGTGCTAACCGCAGACCTGTCCGTGCTAACCACAGACCTGTCCGTGCTAACCACAGACCTGTCTGTGCTAACCACAGACCTGTCCGTGCTAACCGCAGACCTGTCTGTGCTAACCACAGACCTGTCCGTGCTAACCACAGACCTGTCTGTGCTAACCACAGACCTGTCCGTGCTAACCGCAGACCTGTCCGTGCTAACCGCAGACCTGTCCGTGCTAACCGCAGACCTGTCCGTGCTAACCGCAGACCTGTCCGTGCTAACCGCAGACCTGTCCGTGCTAACCACAGACCTGTCCGTACTAACCTCAGACCTGTGGCTTTTCTCAAGAAAGTGGGGGCCAGTGGTCCGCTGTGATTGGTCACAATCTGGTCCTGAAACACATTCTCTTCCTTGTTTCACCAAAACTCGATCTAAAATAAAATGACTCCAACACAAACCTGTGCTACTTATTCTTCAAAAGGACGTTTATCCCACTGAAGGACATGGACTGGATTTAACTCATGAATACAAACATAAAGTCAGGTAAAATGTTGCCAGATCGATCAATATTTAGATGAATAAAGGCTAAATAAAAGCCTGGTGCCGTAGACTTTCAGTAAAATAAAAACACAGTGTGCTCCTCGCATCATGAGACCAACAGAACACTCTGTGAACAAATACTGCTTTAGCAAATTCCTAGTTTGTGATTTCCTTTAATTTAAAAAAATAATAAAAAAGAATTCTGATCCTTGTTCAAGTTGCCGAGAGAAAACAAATGTGATTAACAAAACAAGAGGTCTTTTATAGAGAGGAGGTCTCACTCTGCTTCTGCTGTAATTTTAGCTCATCACAAAACAATGAATTGAATGTATAACTTTGACAAACCTCATAAAGCAAAGACAATACAATGTTATTATTTCATATATATTTATACCTCAAATGTTCATAAATCTATACAATACTTATATACACTACCGTTCAAAAGTTTGTTTTCCATGAAAAGTCACACCATTATTCACCACCGTACTTTGTGACATGAATAGAAATTAGAGTCAAGACATCGACAAGGTTAGAAATAATCATTTGTATTTGAAATAAGATTTGTTTTAAATCAAACTTTGCTTTCGTCAAAGAATCCTCCATTTGCAGCAAAAACATTGCACCAAAAACCAGACATTTGTAGAACAGTCATTTACCACATAACAGTGTACAGAGTGTATTTCTTTACAGTTAAGACTAGTTTAAAGTTATCTACAGCTTTTCCTTCAAAAATAAGGACATTTCAATGTGACCCCAGACTTTTGAGCGGTAGTGTACATCCTTCAGCCCCTCCCTCCATGTTTCATGAGTCACTGTCATAATAATAAATACAGAATATGGCATTTGTGTGAGCTATGGTCCTAATGAGTTCTCTGACCTCTCTGGGCTCTTCTCACCTGATCTCCATCCATGCCTCACCCGTCACTCACCACTAACCCCCTCCAGCAGGGGGCGATAGCTGCAGCAGGTCTCCACAAGGTAAGCCCCACACTGTCATTCTCCTGCTGCTGTGCTGATGTTTTACTGCTGATGTTTCACTGCTGATGTTTTACTGCTGATGTTTCACTGCTGTTGTTTTACTGCTGAAGTTGTGTTGCATTGATCCTGAGCAGCTGCTTCTATTCTCTGTCCTTTTCAACTTTGGTCTTTCTCAGAAGTACTTTTGTCTTTCAGTCGCCATAGTTCCAGTTAACTAGTGCAGAAAAGTTTGTAGTGATCTGTGGTAACTTAACTATCTGTTTCCAAAGGCACACCAAACAACATTTCACTGGTTGAAAAACACTGATTTTAAGTATAGGTTGTATTGCTGTCACTGCAGGTTTTCAGACCGAGCAGGAGCAGAGCAGACTCCTCCCATTTCCTTAAATCTTCAGGTTAAAACTGAACTCTGTTGAGGAGGAAATGGGTGGAGTCTGCTCTGCTCCTGCTCGGTCTGAAAACCTGCAGCCACACCTGATCTATCTGGACTGGTTTGGTTTGGTCTGGTTGGCAGTGATCTAAAGGGTCCTACTTCCTTCTGCACGACCCCCCTCCTCCCCCCTGAGCTTGGACCGACCCTCATTATGTCCTGTGGTGATATTCCTTTGGCCTGGTTCTGGTTTGTGGGCGCTCTGCAGTTTGCACAAGCCGAGGATGATCCTTTCACATGTGGAATTAGTCACTGGACACATCTCTCCGTAAGCCCCCTGCACCACTGTGGCTCTGCTGGGGGTGGGGGGGGGCTGCACCACTGTGGCTCTGCTGGGGGGGTGGGGGGGGCTGCACCACTGTGGCTCTGCTGGGGGGGGTGGGGGGGGCTGCACCACTGTGGCTCTGCTGGGGGGGTGGGGGGGGCTGCACCACTGTGGCTCTGCTGGGGGGGTGGGGGGGGCTGCACCACTGTGGCTCTGCTGGGGGGGGGTGGGGGGGGGCTGCACCACTGTGGCTCTGCTGGGGGGGTGGGGGGGGCTGCACCACTGTGGCTCTGCTGGGGGTGGGGGGGGGGCTGCACCACTGTGGCTCTGCTGGGGGGGTGGGGGGGGCTGCACCACTGTGGCTCTGGGGGGGGGGGGGGGGGCTGCACCACTGTGGCTCTGCTGGGGGTGGGGGGGGGGGCTGCACCACTGTGGCTCTGCTGGGGGGGGGGGGGGCTGCACCACTGTGGCTCTGCTGGGGGTGGGGGGGGGCTGCACCACTGTGGCTCTGCTGGGGGTGGGGGGGGGGGCTGCACCACTGTGGCTCTGCTGGGGGGTGGGGGGGGGCTGCACCACTGTGGCTCTGCTGGGGGGGGGGGGGGGGCTGCACCACTGTGGCTCTGCTGGGGGGGGGGGGGGGGCTGCACCACTGTGGCTCTGCTGGGGGGTGGGGGGGGGGGGCTGCACCACTGTGGCTCTGCTGGGGGGGGGGGGGGCTGCACCACTGTGGCTCTGCTGGGGGGGGGGGGGGGCTGCACCACTGTGGCTCTGCTGGGGGGGGGGGGGGCTGCACCACTGTGGCTCTGCTGGGGGGGGGGGGGGGGCTGCACCACTGTGGCTCTGCTGGGGGTGGGGGGGGGGCTGCACCACTGTGGCTCTGCTGGGGGTGGGGGGGGGCTGCACCACTGTGGCTCTGCTGGGGGGGGGGGGGGGCTGCACCACTGTGGCTCTGCTGGGGGTGGGGGGGGGGGGCTGCACCACTGTGGCTCTGCTGGGGGTGGGGGGGGGCTGCACCACTGTGGCTCTGCTGGGGGGGTGGGGGGGGGCTGCACCACTGTGGGGCTGGGGGGGGGGGGGGGCTGCACCACTGTGGCTCTGCTGGGGGTGGGGGGGGGCTGCACCACTGTGGCTCTGCTGGGGGTGGGGGGGGGGGGCTGCACCACTGTGGCTCTGCTGGGGGTGGGGGGGGGCTGCACCACTGTGGCTCTGCTGGGGGTGGGGGGGGGCTGCACCACTGTGGCTCTGCTGGGGGGGGGGGGGGCTGGGGGTTTATGTGCAGAATATACAAACTTTGGTTTGAGGACGTGTGTGACTGTGTCGGAGCTGATATGATGCGTACACTGCAAAAAGTGATCAAAAATTAGTCAAAAATGTCTCAAATTTGGCTAAACGTGTCTTAGTTTGAGACTGTCTTTAAAGTAGTACTAGAATGTAATATGCTGCTATCCAGAATATATAACTACAATATGTGTTTATAATATTTCAGGTGTTCATTTTGATATGTTCAGATGAATTATGTTAAAAAAAACGGCTTTGAAGTGGCACCTTTTCACTTCCGCATAGAAACGCTAGGGGGCGCCAAAATGGCGGCGATGACGTAGGAGAAGGACCTCTCACAGCAGCAGCAGCAGTCTGGGCTGAATCTGTAGGAGGTTTCACTGTCATCTGAACAAGGTATAAACATATTTACATCAGTTTGTACATAATAGTGTGCAACTCTTTTAACCTTTTAGCCTTATTTGTGAGATTCAAGCTAATTAGTGTTGGGCAAGTTAGCTAACTCTACTTGATATCATAAAACATGCTAACAAGGCTAATATTAGTTTTTACATTATGCCAGTCTCACTTTGCCTTAGATTTATTTACCACAATGTACATTGTAATATCCATAAATGCTAATCAAAATAACTTGAATTAAATAAATAATTTACTTTTATGAACAAAAAGCTGCAGAAGTTGAAAACATAGACTACATGTGATGCAATCATTGATAAAAATGCTAAT
>OZ035840.1:37004716-37027216 GCA_964034765.1 Knipowitschia caucasica
ACAGGGATTGGCCTCCTGCTGGGACTCTGAGGAGCACAGGGACTGGCCTCCTGCTGGGACTCTGAGGAGCACAGGGATTGGCCTCCTGCTGGGACTCTGAGGAGCACAGGGACTGGACTCCTGCTGGGACTCTGAGGAGCACAGGGATTGGCCTCCTCCTGCTGGGACTCTGAGGAGCACAGGGACTGGCCTCCTGCTGGGACTCTGAGGAGCACAGGGACTGGCTTCCTGCTGGGACTCTGAGGAGCACAGGGACTGGCCTCCTGCTGGGACTCTGAGGAGCACAGGGACTGGACTCCTGCTGGGACTCTGAGGAGCACAGGGACTGGACTCCTGCTGGGACTCTGAGGAGCACAGGGACTGGACTCCTGCTGGGACTCTGAGGAGCACAGGGACTGGCCTCCTGCTGGGACTCTGAGGAGCACAGGGACTGGACTCCTGCTGGGACTCTGAGGAGCACAGGGACTGGACTCCTGCTGGGACTCTGAGGAGCACAGGGACTGGACTCCTGCTGGGACTCTGAGGAGCACAGGGACTGGACTCCTGCTGGGACTCTGAGGAGCACAGGGACTGGCCTCCTGCTGGGACTCTGAGGAGCACAGGGACTGGCCTCCTGCTGGGACTCTGAGGAGCACAGGGACTGGACTCCTGCTGGGACTCTGAGGAGCACAGGGACTGGACTCCTGCTGGGACTCTGAGGAGCACAGGGACTGGACTCCTGCTGGGACTCTGAGGAGCACAGGGACTGGCCTCCTGCTGGGACTCTGAGGAGCACAGGGACTGGACTCCTGCTGGGACTCTGAGGAGCACAGGGACTGGACTCCTGCTGGGACTCTGAGGAGCACAGGGACTGGACTCCTGCTGGGACTCTGAGGAGCACAGGGACTGGCCTCCTGCTGGGACTGGACTCCTGAAACTGTTTGACAGTGATGTCCTGCCCTGGGGTGAGGAGGGGATAACAAGCTAAAGCCATGTCTTAAGCCAGTTAAAATCCTTCACTACACAATTGCGGTAACGAGTCAGTGTGTGTTACGTAACAACTGGAACAGATGGAAATGTGTCTCATCAAAACTTAAATCAGTCTTATTTGCAGATGACACAAATTTTTTTCTATCAGGAGATAATATAAAAAAATTAACAAGGACGACGGAAGAGGAAATGATCAAAATAAAAACATGGTTCGATGAGAATAAATTATCATTAAATATAAGCAAAACGAAATTCATGGTGTTTTCAAACAATAACAGTAACACAGACGTCCAGGTGTCAATAAATAGCACAAAAATTGAAAGAGTACAAGAAATAACATTTTTGGGAGTGACAATGGATGAGAAATTAAATTGGAAATCCCATGTAAATCAGGTAAAAAGAAAAATATCAAAAAATATCTCGGTACTGCACAAAGTGAAACATTCACTGGATCATAAAGCCCTAAGGCTCCTGTACAGAACCCTGATACTGCCCCATTTCACCGACTGTGTAGAAGTCTGGGGAAACACACACAAACACACCATACATCCTCTAATCCTCTTACAAAAAAAGCAGTGAGAATCATTCATGAAGTGGACTCAAGAGAACACACAAACAACCTATTCATACAATCAAAACTGTTCACACTACAGTCACTCAGTGTGATGTACAAAGCCAGAGACTCTCTGCTGCCAGCAGCTCTACAGCAGCTCTACAGCAGCTCTACAGCAGCTCTACAACAGCTCTACAACAGCTCTACAGCAGCTCTACAGCAGCTCTACAGCAGCTCTACAGCAGCTCTACAACAGCTCTACAGCAGCTCTACAGCAGCTCTACAACAGCTCTACAGCAGCTCTACAGCAGCTCTACAGCAGCTCTACAGCAGCTCTACAGCAGCTCTACAGCAGCTCTACAGCAGCTCTACAGCAGCTCTACAGCAGCTCTGCAACAGCTCTACAGCAGCTCTACAACAGCTCTACAGCAGCTCTACAGCAGCTCTACAGCAGCTCTACAGCAGCTCTACAGCAGCTCTACAACAGCTCTACAGCAGCTCTACAACAGCTCTACAACAGCTCTACAGCAGCTCTACAACAGCTCTACAGCAGCTCTACAGCAGCTCTACAACAGCTCTACAGCAGCTCTACAGCAGCTCTACAGCAGCTCTACAGCAGCTCTACAGCAGCTCTACAGCAGCTCTACAACAGCTCTACAGCAGCTCTACAGCAGCTCTACAGCAGCTCTACAGCAGCTCTACAGCAGCTCTACAGCAGCTCTACAGCAGCTCTACAACAGCTCTACAACAGCTCTACAGCAGCTCTACAGCAGCTCTACAACAGCTCTACAACAGCTCTACAGCAGCTCTACAGCAGCTCTACAGCAGCTCTACAGCAGCTCTACAGCAGCTCTACAGCAGCTCTACAACAGCTCTACAACAGCTCTACAGCAGCTCTACAGCAGCTCTACAACAGCTCTACAACAGCTCTACAGCAGCTGTATAACAGCTCTTCTCTCTCAATATCAACCAGGACAGTAGAAGGAAGTTACACTTCTGCGTCCCTTTTGCCAGAACCAGAAACACATGGGAATATCAGTGGTCGGAGTAAAACTATGGAATCAACTTGACTATGAAATAAAAAAATCCGCAAACATCCACATGTTTAAGAAAAAAATCAAAGCAACAACAGTGAAATCGTACGAAATGAATGATTAGAAAAAAACAATAAAAAACAAAGAATTATGAAAACAAAAACACATCAAATAAAAACAGTTTGAAGAAGTGCTAAAGGCCATCTTATTTTTTTCTTTTTTAAATTTGTTTAAAATTTAATTTGTACATGTATGAAGAAAGGGGCAGGCAACATAAGATTTTTTTTCTTCTTTCTGCTCCTTTTCATTTGTGAGACAAGACGACAATTATTTGAAATGTAATTGTAATATGTGTAGTATTGTTTTTGTCCACAATTGAAACAAATAAATAAATAAATAAATGTTATTGTTGTTTTGTGTTTATTCTTTGACAGATTCTCACCATAAAAAAACAAACAAAGAAGAAACAAAACATGAATTTAGAAATACTTAAAATCTAAGAGGTGTAGCCGGCCTCTCCGCGTTGTGTGTTGTGTGTGGTGTGTGGTGTGTGGTGTGTGGTGTGTGGTGTGTGGTGTGTGGTGTGTGGTGTGTGGTGTGTTGTGTGTTGTGTGTTGTGTGTGGTGTGTGGTGTGTGGTGTGTTGTGTGTTGTGTGTTGTGTGTGGTGTGTGGTGTGTGGTGTGTTGTGTGGTGTGTGGTGTGTGGTGTGTGGTGTGTGGTGTGTTGTGTGTTGTGTGTGGTGTGTGGTGTGTTGTGTGGTGTGTGGTGTGTGGTGTGTGGTGTGTGGTGTGTGGTGTGTGGTGTGTGGTGTGTTGTGTGTTGTGTGTGGTGTGTGGTGTGTTGTGTGGTGTGTGGTGTGTGGTGTGTGGTGTGTGGTGTGTTGTGTGTTGTGTGTGGTGTGTGGTGTGTTGTGTGGTGTGTTGTGTGTGGTGTGTGGTGTGTTGTGTGTTGTGTGTGGTGTGTGGTGTGTTGTGTGTTGTGTGGTGTGTGGTGTGTGGTGTGTGGTGTGTTGTGTGTTGTGTGTGGTGTGTGGTGTGTTGTGTGTTGTGTGGTGTGTTGTGTGTGGTGTGTTGTGTGTTGTGTGTTGTGTGTGGTGTGTGGTGTGTTGTGTGTTGTGTGTTGTGCGGGTAGATACGTCAAGAATCAATCCAGACACAGGGGTTCATCATTCGGGGAGTTTACTGTGAAACATAGAACTCTAAATCCGGTACAGCCCAGTCTGTCATAACTGGGCTCAGTGGAAATGACAGAAACGCGCCACACAATGTTGTTATGTTGTTATGGTTATGTTTATTAATAACCAAAGTTAATATTTTAATGAGGTGTGGAAGTCTGTAGTGAGTGCGTCTGTAGTGTTGAATAGTGTGTAGTAAATAAACCAAAACAAACATGGACGAACCAAACCAAACCAAACCAAACCAAACCATACAGAAGGAGGCGGCACATGCAGGTGTCAGGATGGGAGCAGGATGAGCCAACAGGAATCTCTGGCCTGTGCACGAGCAGCACTTCCACCAGAGCAGAGGCTGTACGGTGAGGGGCCGGAGTCCCTGACACAGACCTACAGACAGTGCCACAGACAACAGTGAGACCGTGCTCACTAGCTTACACTGGCTTTGTCAAAGTGCTATACTTTGACAAAAACGCTATTTCACACATTTTCTGTAAACATAAACAAAAAGAATTTTACCTCAATCAACTTTATATCAGTTATTTTACAATTTGAATCACGAGAGATTTTGCTGCTCACCCCCCCTCTGCTTTCTTCCCAGCAACTGAGGGGAACCCGCGAACCCACAGGAAGTGCGACACCGCCAAAATAAAAGCCTCGATTTAAAGAAAATAAACTTAAATAAAATACCAGTCAATACTAACAAATTAAATATGATTTTGGTGAAATTGACAAGACTTAGACCACAGGGTTACATGGGGTCAGAGGTCAGAGGTGTGGGTCAGAGGTTAGAGGTGTAAGGTCAGAGGTTAGAGGTGTGGGTCAGAGGTCAGAGGTGTAAGGTCAGAGGTTAGAGGTGTAAGGTCAGAGGTCAGAGGTGTAGGGTCAGTGGTGTGGGTCAGAGGTTAGAGGTGTAAGGTCAGAGGTTAGAGGTGTGGGTCAGAGGTCAGAGGTGTAAGGTCAGAGGTTAGAGGTGTAAGGTCAGAGGTGTAGGGTCAGAGGTGTGGGTCAGAGGTCAGAGGTGTGGGTCAGAGGTCAGAGGTGTAAGGTCAGAGGTCAGAGGTGTAGGGTCAGAGGTCAGAAGTGTAGGGTCAGAGGTCAGAGGTGTAGGGTCAGAGGTCAGAGGTGTAGGGTCAGAGGTCAGAGGTGTAGGGTCAGAGGTGTAGGGTCAGAGGTGTGGGTCAGAGGTCAGAGGTGTAAGGTCAGAGGTCAGAGGTGTAGGGTCAGAGGTCAGAAGTGTAGGGTCAGAGGTCAGAGGTGTAGGGTCAGAGGTGTAGGGTCAGAGGTCAGAGGTGTAGGGTCAGAGGTCAGAGGTGTAGGGTAACTGCTCATAGTGAAGTCTGGCTCCTAATGACTTCCATGTCAAAGGACTGAGACTGGGCTTTTCAGGGGAAATTCCAGCTTGCTTTAGCAACCGTCCTAGCAACTGAGGCTGTAGACCCAGGACTGAGGCTGTAGACCCAGGACTGAGGCTGTAGACCCAGGACTGAGGCTGTAGACCCAGGACTGAGGCTGTAGATCCAGGACTGAGGCTGTAGACCCAGGACTGAGGCTGTAGACCCAGGACTGAGACTGTAGACCCAGGACTGAGGCTGTAGATCCAGGACTGAGGCTGTAGACCCAGGACTGAGGCTGTAGACCCAGGACTGAGAGTGTAGACCCAGGACTGAGGCTGTAGACCCAGGACTGAGGCTGTAGATCCAGGACTGAGGCTGTAGACCCAGGACTGAGGCTGTAGATCCAGGACTGAGGCTGTAGACCCAGGACTGAGGCTGTAGATCCAGGACTGAGGCTGTAGATCCAGGACTGAGGCTGTAGACCCAGGACTGAGGCTGTAGATCCAGGACTGAGGCTGTAGACCCAGGACTGAGGCTGTAGACCCAGGACTGAGGCTGTAGACCCAGGACTGAGGCTGTAGACCCAGGACTGAGGCTGTAGATCCAGGACTGAGGCTGTAGACCCAGGACTGAGGCTGTAGACCCAGGACTGAGGCTGTAGATCCAGGACTGAGGCTGTAGACCCAGGACTGAGGCTGTAGACCCAGGACTGAGGCTGTAGACCCAGGACTGAGGCTGTGGACCAGGACTGAGGCTGTGGACCCAGGACTGAGGCTGTGGACCAGGACTGAGGCTGTGGACCAGGACTGAGGCTGTAGATCCAGGACTGAGGCTGTAGACCCAGGACTGAGGCTGTAGACCCAGGACTGAGGCTGTAGATCCAGGACTGAGGCTGTAGACCCAGGACTGAGGCTGTAGATCCAGGACTGAGGCTGTAGACCCAGGACTGAGGCTGTAGACCCAGGACTGAGGCTGTAGATCCAGGACTGAGGCTGTAGACCCAGGACTGAGGCTGTAGACCCAGGACTGAGGCTGTAGATCCAGGACTGAGGCTGTAGACCCAGGACTGAGGCTGTAGATCCAGGACTGAGGCTGTAGACCCAGGACTGAGGCTGTAGACCCAGGACTGAGAGTGTAGACCCAGGACTGAGGCTGTAGACCCAGGACTGAGGCTGTAGATCCAGGACTGAGGCTGTAGATCCAGGACTGAGGCTGTAGACCCAGGACTGAGGCTGTAGACCCAGGACTGAGGCTGTAGACCCAGGACTGAGGCTGTGGACCAGGACTGAGGCTGTGGACCCAGGACTGAGGCTGTGGACCAGGACTGAGGCTGTGGACCAGGACTGAGGCTGTAGATCCAGGACTGAGGCTGTAGACCCAGGACTGAGAGTGTAGACCCAGGACTGAGGCTGTAGATCCAGGACTGAGGCTGTAGACCCAGGACTGAGGCTGTAGATCCAGGACTGAGGCTGTAGACCCAGGACTGAGGCTGTAGACCCAGGACTGAGGCTGCAGACCCAGGACTGAGACTGTAGACCCAGGACTGAGAGTGTAGACCCAGGACTGAGGCTGTAGACCCAGGACTGAGGCTGTAGACCCAGGACTGAGAGTGTAGACCCAGGACTGAGGCTGTAGATCCAGGACTGAGAGTGTAGACCCAGGACTGAGGCTGTAGTTTATAGTTTATAGTTTATTGTTTATTGAAACAGGGACAGTGTACAAAACCATTAGTCTTTACAAAAGAAGAGATGATTTGTACCAGATTTAGCAAAGTAGCTATTTTCCATCTGCAGTCCCTGGACAGGTGAGTACAAACATCATTACAATCTATAAATCTAATCTACAATAAAATCACTATATAAAATACATTAGTTTTCTGTACACTTCTAAAAAAACATATAAACAATCCCTACAGTTTACAATACATTCATCAATGCTGACACGATTGATGATCTAAAATATACTTTTTCAAATTTCGAGTAAAACTATTATGATCTACAGACAGTTTCAGACAGTCTGGAAGCTCATTCCACTGTTTAATGGAGCGAAATGAGAAGGCACATTGTGCAAAGGCCGAGGATCTTTTTGGGATTACACAGTTTTTATTTGCAGTGGACCGAGTGGCTCTCGTATTTTGCTCAGAACAAAGTCTGACAAAGTTCTTCAGTGGTGGTGGAGCTGTATTATTAGTGATTTTGAATATAGTTCTTAGATTATTATATAGAATTATATTGTCAAAACTGAGCAGTTTGAACTTACTCAGGATATTGCAATGATGATAACGAAGTGGTTTTTTGTCAAGTGCCTTTAAAGCCTGATTGTACACAGATCTGAGTGGTTTGAGCGTGGTCTCCTTTGCCTGCGACCAGCTAGATAAACAGTAAGTAAAGTGAGGAATTATCATGGCGTTGAAATAAGTGAAAGCCGCCTCGACTGTCAGGCTGTTCCTCATATGCTTTAGAGAGGAAATGTTATATTTAATTGTGTTGGTTACTTTTTTAACATGCTTTTTGAATGTCAGTGTTTGGTCTAAATAGAGCCCTAAGTATTTTGTTTCCGTTACATTTTTTAGTGCCTCTCCATTTACATATATGTTAGGCATCTCTTTAGTATTATTTATTTTATGAAAATACATGCCAACTGTTTTACTAGTGTTTAATGTCAGGCATGAAGATTGGAGCCAATTTTGGATTTTGTCCAATACTGAAGACAACTTTGAGGCCACTGTCTGCATATCCCTTCCATGTGTGAAGATGACGGCATCATCTGCATACATAATTATATCCAGGTCTTTGCACACATCAGGGAGGTGATTTATATAAATGCTGAACAGCAAGGGCCCCAGGATTGACCCTTGTGGGACCCCGGTTGTGCAAGGTTTAAAAGAGGATGTTGCATTATTTGTTCTCACACACTGCACCCGGTCAGTAAGGTATGACTGGAACCACTCCAGTCCTTCACTGGATAGATTACACTGAGCAAGCCGGGACAGGAGGACACAGTGGTTTACCGTGTCGAAGGCCTTTCGTAAGTCCAAGAACACGGCACCCACCGTGCCCCCCTTGTCCATGCCGGCCCTGATGCTCTCTGTCAGGTAGCAGCAGGCAGCATCAGTGGAATGATGTCTGCGAAAACCGAATTGCATTTGATGCAAAACATTATTATCGTTTAGATGTTCCGTTAACTGCTCTATGATTACTTTTTCTAATATTTTTGATACTACAGGTAGTAAACTAATGGGCCTATAGTTAAAATAAAGTTTGTGAAAATTAAGTCAATAAGTGTTTGCGATGTCTTTGTAACCCGAGTTGGTTTTTCAATAATTTGCATAAAGTTGAATTTATGGGTCATTTCTTTTAATTTTCTTCTGGCTTGCTTATCTAACCAATTAATATTAAAATCCCCCAAAAGAAGGACTTCTTTTGAGTTATTTTTTTTTTAAATATCACTTAGGTGGTCAAAAAATTCATTATTAGTTGAAGGAGGTCTATATAACACAATGACAGCAAATGACATTTCAGGAGACAGTCGAATGTTCACTCCCACACATTCCAAGGCATCCCCTACTGTATCTATTTGAGAACACTGAAAATGGTCCTTAACATAAAGCATTACTCCGCCTCCTTTGCCATATCCACGGTCACGCCTGTATATATTATATCCCGGGATATGGAGAACTGTATTTGAGATGGAAGGTTTCAACCATGTCTCTGAAAGTCCCACAAAGTCCAGATTTGATTCAGTCAGCAGCTGTTCAATTTGTTCTGACTTGGGCACAACACTTCTTATGTTTAAGTGCCCCCCAAATACACCTCTGGGCTTGACTTTCGGGTCCCACAGTACTTTAGCGTGATTTACAGTCTGAAATAGTCTGTATTGGCGTTGTTTATTATAAGCAACTGAATGACACAACGCGGATGGATGGAGTGGGTGCGCTTGGTCACATGACAATGGCCCATTTTCTTTAGCTCTTTTGGGTTTATTTAATCGAGTTTCTGCGGTCTCCAGACAAGGTAATTCAGTGTTTGATATTTCTATGGAAGTACCCGATGACACATCTTGATGTAATGGTACCTCAGAGCGGCCACGGGAAAGCTCAGCTTGTATTATATCAGGAGAAACCCCCAATATTACATTCCCCGGATCGCTCACAGTTACTGACAGATACGATGTCAATCCGTGTGCTTGTGGTGTGTGTCCACGTTGGTAACTCACTGCGCACGGCGTGGTTGTAGCAGGTCCCAGGACCCAGGACTGAGGCTGTAGACCCAGGACTGAGGCTGTAGACCCAGGACTGAGGCTGTAGACCCAGGACTGAGGCTGTAGACCCAGGACTGAGGCTGTAGACCCAGGACTGAGGCTGTAGACCCAGGACTGAGGCTGTAGACCCAGGACTGAGGCTGTAGACCCAGGACTGAGGCTGTAGACCCAGGACTGAGGCTGTAGACCCAGGACTGAGGCTGTAGATCCAGGACTGAGGCTGTAGACCCAGGACTGAGGCTGTAGACCCAGGACTGAGACTGTAGACCCAGGACTGAGGCTGTAGACCCAGGACTGAGGCTGTAGACCCAGGACTGAGGCTGTAGACCCAGGACTGAGGCTGTAGACCCAGGACTGAGGCTGTAGACCCAGGACTGAGGCTGTAGACCCAGGACTGAGGCTGTAGACCCAGGACTGAGAGTGTAGACCCAGGACTGAGGCTGTAGACCCAGGACTGAGGCTGTAGATCCAGGACTGAGGCTGTAGACCCAGGACTGAGGCTGTAGACCCAGGACTGAGACTGTAGACCCAGGACTGAGGCTGTAGACCCAGGACTGAGACTGTAGACCCAGGACTGAGGCTGTAGACCCAGGACTGAGGCTGTAGACCCAGGACTGAGGCTGTAGACCCAGGACTGAGGCTGTAGACCCAGGACTGAGGCTGTAGACCCAGGACTGAGGCTGTAGACCCAGGACTGAGGCTGTAGACCCAGGACTGAGACTGTAGACCCAGGACTGAGACTGTAGACCAGGACTGAGGCTGTAGACCCAGGACTGAGGCTGTAGACCCAGGACTGAGGCTGTAGACCCAGGACTGAGGCTGTAGACCCAGGACTGAGGCTGTTTTGGGTTCGTCTCAAAGTACAATCTTTACATCTGCAGGTTTTTTGCTTATACCAAGTTATTTCAGTTATAAATCCAGCCCAGAGGGTCTGAGGTCGGGGTCCCTCCTTCCTGGTGGTGGGGGGTCGGACCCTCTTGGTGGGGGGGTCCCGGGGGGGTCCCTCCCTGTGGTTCTGTGGTTGTAGGATCTGACTCTGACTCAGCACTGTCCTGCGGCTGGTTTCAACCACAGCCACTTCAGTGATTCACAATTTAGACTCAGTTTCAGACTTTATTCACAGACAAAGTCCCTGTTGTAGATCAGGACAGCTACTGACTGAAAACATTTTTTATGTTTCAAAGTTAAAGTCTCTCTCTCTGGTCTCTCTCTGGTCTCTCTCTGGTCTCTCCCTGGTCTCTCTCTGGTCTCTCTCTGGTCTCTCCCTGGTCTCTCTCTGGTCTCTCTCTGGTCTCTCCCTGGTCTCTCTCTGGTCTCTCTCTGGTCTCTCTCTGGTCTCTCTCTGGTCTCTCTCTGGTCTCTCTCTCTGGTCTCTCTCTGGTCTCTCTCTGGTCTCTCGCTGGTCTCTCTCTGGTCTCTCTCTGGTCTCTCTCTGGTCTCTCTCTGGTCTCTCTCTGGTCTCTCTCTGGTCTCTCTCTGGTCTCTCTCTCTGGTCTCTCTCTGGTCTCTCTCTGGTCTCTCGCTGGTCTCTCTCTGGTCTCTCTCTGGTCTCTCCCTGGTCTCTCTCTGGTCTCTCTCTGGTCTCTCCCTGGTCTCTCTCTGGTCTCTCTCTGGTCTCTCCCTGGTCTCTCTCTGGTCTCTCTCTGGTCTCTCTCTGGTCTCTCTCTGGTCTCTCTCTGGTCTCTCTCTCTGGTCTCTCTCTCTGGTCTCTCTCTGGTCTCTCTCTGGTCTCTCTCTGGTCTCTCTCTCTGGTCTCTCTCTGGTCTCTCTCTGGTCTCTCGCTGGTCTCTCTCTGGTCTCTCTCTGGTCTCTCTCTGGTCTCTCTCTGGTCTCTCTCTGGTCTCTCTCTCTGGTCTCTCTCTGGTCTCTCTCTGGTCTCTCTCTGGTCTCTCTCTGGTCTCTCGCTGGTCTCTCTCTGGTCTCTCCCTGGTCCTTTGATGTCCTGCTTGTCCCTGATTGGACCATGTGTGGATTAGTGTTGTTGACTTTGGTGTTTGTCTGGGATTGGATTCTTTCTCCGTGGAATTAATGCCAAAGGTCGAAGAGTCTGGATCTAAGTCCGGACTTAAACTGGACTGAGCTGGTTTTAGACTCGAACCAATCATTGACAAGTTTCTGCCTTTTTATAATGAGGAAGTGACCATGTGTAAACTCTGGACCATGATCATCTCCTACATGTACGTCTGGTCTTACCATGTGTAAACTCTGGTCCATGATCATCTCCTACATGTACGTCTGGTCTTACCATGTGTAAACTCTGGTCCATGATCATCTCCTACATGTACGTCTGGTCTTACCATGTGTAAACTCTGGACCATGATCATCTCCTACATGTACGTCTGGTCTTACCATGTGTAAACTCTGGTCCATGATAATCTCCTACATGTACGTCTGGTCTTACCATGTGTAAACTCTGGTCCATGATCATATCCTACATGTACGTCTGGTCTTACCATGTGTAAACTCTGGACCATGAAGACTGTGATAGTAAAATAATCTGTTCTGGTTCAATCCAAATATGAAGAAACTGAAGCCGGAGCAAGAGGAATGTTTAGTAAATGTCACTGAAGCAAAGATGTTGTGGCTCTACTCCCCACGGGCTCCGTTAGCAAAGGAGATGGCTAATGCTAGGCTAACTGCTAAAGCTAGGCTAAATGCTAATGCTAGGCTAACTGCTAAAGCTAGGCTAAATGCTAAAGCTAGGAAACATTCTAAAGGTAGGCTACATGCTATAGCTAGGAAACATTCTAAAGCTAGGCTACATGCTAAAGCTAGGAAACATGCTAAAGCTAGGCTAAATGCTAAAGCTAGGCTAAATGCTAAATGCCTCACTCACTCGGGCTCATTACATTCGTCAGATTGAAACTCAGATGGTTTCAATCTGCAAAAGGAGTTAGCCCCTCCCACCTGGTAACGGAGTCAATGGAGACAATCCAGACCTTAGAACAAATGAAATGAGTACCATGGTGTGGTAAGACCAGGTAAGACCAGGTAAGAGCAGGTAAGACCAGGTGAGACCAGGTGAGACCAGGTGAGACCAGGTAAGAGCAGGTTATTTGTCCCCATCAAATAAATAAATAAATAAAAACAGAGTAACCTGAGGCTTCAGACAGAAACACATGGTTTCATGTGACATCACGTCTAACAAAGTGGATTTAATGTCCTCGTCATACGTGTGTCACCCGCGTCCTCGTCATACGTGTGTCACCCGCGTCCTCGTCATACGTGTGTCACCCGCGTCCTCGTCATACGTGTGTCACCCGCGTCCTCGTCATACGTGTGTCACCCGCGTCCTCGTCATACGTGTGTCACCCGCGTCCTCGTCATACGTGTGTCACCCGCGTCCTCGTCATACGTGTGTCACCCGCGTCCTCGTCACACGTGTGTCACCCGCGTCCTCCGTCATACGTGTGTCACCCGCGTCTTCGTCACACGTGTGTCACCCGCGTCCTCGTCATACGTGTGTCACCCGCGTCCTCGTCATACGTGTGTCACCCGCGTCCTCGTCATACGTGTGTCACCCGCGTCCTCGTCATACGTGTGTCACCCGCGTCCTCGTCATACGTGTGTCACCCGCGTCCTCGTCATACGTGTGTCACCCGCGTCCTCGTCATACGTGTGTCACCCGCGTCCTCGTCATACGTGTGTCACCCGCGTCCTCGTCATACGTGTGTCACCCGCGTCTTCGTCACACGTGTGTCACCCGCGTCCTCGTCATACGTGTGTCACCCGCGTCCTCGTCATACGTGTGTCACCCGCGTCCTCGTCATACGTGTGTCACCCGCGTCCTCGTCATACGTGTGTCACCCGCGTCCTCGTCATACGTGTGTCACCCGCGTCCTCGTCATACGTGTGTCACCCGCGTCCTCGTCATACGTGTGTCACCCCGCGTCCTCGTCATACGTGTGTCACCCGCGTCCTCGTCATACGTGTGTCACCCGCGTCCTCGTCATACGTGTGTCACCCGCGTCCTCGTCATACGTGTGTCACCCGCGTCCTCGTCATACGTGTGTCACCCGCGTCCTCGTCATACGTGTGTCACCCGCGTCCTCGTCATACGTGTGTCAACATCCACTAACTCTCTCCCCACTTCGCACAGAACTTTTGCCACCCACTCATCCACACCTCACACACTCTGGTGCACCGCCTCCCACTGGTCGACTGGGCAGACCCAGAGTGGGTTCTGGGCAGACCCAGAGTGGGTTCTGGGCAGACCCAGAGTGGGTTCTGGGCAGACCCAGAGTGGGTTCTGGGCAGACCCAGAGTGGGTTCTGGGCAGACCCAGAGTGGGTTCTGCTCAGACCCAGAGTGGGTTCTGGGCAGACCCAGAGTGGGCTCTGCTCAGACCCAGAGTGGGTTCTGGGCAGACCCAGAGTGGGTTCTGGGCAGACCCAGAGTGGGTTCTCCATGAACCGTGCCGCGGGCTGAGAAACTGTTTTATGTAGTTTACAACTGGTTGCTTTTTCACTGTGAACACTGTGAAAACCGTTTCTATACATCGTACTTGTGCAGAATGATTGATCTGAAACACGTGTTAGCGTTGAATGGCCGTTCACTGAGTTTGGGTTTATGTTTGTATCACTGCATTGTTTGTCATTTTGTCTTTTGTTAAAGGAGCTATACCCGTTTCTGCAGGTTTCAATGTTTAGCCCCGCCCCCAACTCGCTCAATGGCTTCTCATTTCCCCTACACTACCATAACAGAGCTAGTTCAATTTGCGATCTGATACGTATGCTAACATTAGCATTAGCACAACTTCTTGTAAGCTGTACAACAATCACTGATGAAATGGTTCTAAAGCAACGCACTGCTAACACAATATATAGGTAAAATAATACCGCTAGTTTCGCGTCCGAATGTATTCATTTAAACATTAGACTATATTTTAATATTTATCCATCCATCCATCCATCCATTGTCTTCCGCTTCATCCGTTGCCGGGTCGCGGGGGCAGCAGTCTAAGCAGAGACGCCCAGACTTCCCTATCCACACACACTTCATCCAGCTCGTCCGGGGGGACCCCAAGGCGTTCCCAGGCCAGCTGAGAGACATAGTCCCTCCAGCGTGTCCTGGGTCTTCCCCGGAACACCTTTCAGATTCAGATTCATTTATTATGCCATTTGCAGTAAACTACATTGGAATACATTTGTATGAGTTCCCAGTGTGCACAGGACAAGTACAGACACAAAACAACATTAAAAGACAAAAATAAAACAAATTTTAAAAAACAGTAAACAAACAGTAAACACCTCCCCAGGGAGGCGTCCAGGAGGCATCCGGAACAGATGCCCGAGCCACCTCAACTGGTTCCTCTCGACGTGGAGGAGCAGGGGCTCTACTCCGAGCTCCTCCCGTGTGACTGAGCTCCTCACCCTATCTCTAAGGGAGCAGCGGCTCTACTCCGAGCTCCTCCCGTGTGACTGAGCTCCTCACCCTATCTCTAAGGGAGCAGCCACTCTGCGGAGGAAGCTCATTTCGACCGCTTGTATCCGCGATCTCGTTCTTTCGGTCATTACCCAAAGCTCATGACCATAGGTGAGGGAGGGAACAAAGACTGACCGGTAAATCGAGAGCTTTGCCTTTCGGCTCAGCTCCCTCTTTACCACAACGGTCCGATACAGCTCTGACTGCAGACGCTGCTCCCTCTTCACCACAACGGTCCGATACAGCTCTGACTGCAGACGCTGCTCCCTCTTTACCACGACGGTCCGATACAGCTCTGACTGCAGACACTGCTCCCTCTTTACCACAACGGTCCGATACAGCTCTGACTGCAGACGCTGCTCCCTCTTTACCACAACGGTCCGATACAGCTCTGACTGCAGACGCTGCTCCCTCTTTACCACAACGGTCCGATACAGCTCTGACTGCAGACGCTGCTCCCTCTTTACCACAACGGTCCGATACAGCTCTGACTGCAGACGCTGCTCCCTCTTTACCACAACGGTCCGATACAGCTCTGACTGCAGACGCTGCTCCCTCCTTACCACAACGGTCCGATACAGCTCTGACTGCAGACGCTGCTCCCTCTTTACCACAACGGTCCGATACAGCGACCGCATCACTGCGCACGCTGCACCGATCCGCCTGTCAATCTCACGCTCCATCCTTCCCTCACTCGTGAACAAGACCCCGAGATACTTGAACTCCTCCACTTGAGGAAGGACCTCTCCACCCACCTGCAGAGGGCAAGGCACCTTTTTCCGGTCGAGCACCATGGCCTCGGATTTGGAGGTGCTGATTCTCATCCCAGCCGCTTCACACTCGGCTGCAAACCGTCCCAGTGCATGCTGCAGGTCCTGGTTCGTTGGAGCCAACAGGACGACATCATCCGCAAAAAGTAGAGATGAAATCCTGTGGTCTCCGAACCGGACCCCCTCCGGCCCCTGGCTGCGCCTAGATATTCTGTCCATAAATACAGTGAACAGAACCGGTGACAAAGGGCAGCCCTGGCGGAGGCCAACATGCACCGGGAACAGGTCTGACTTACTGCCGGCAATGCGGACACAGCTCTGGCTCCGGTCACAGGGATCGGATGGCCCTCAGCAGAGGACCTCCGACCCCGTACTCCCGGAGAACCCCCCAAAGAACACCCCGGGGAACACAGTCAAACGCCTTCTCCAAATCTACAAAGCACATGTGGACAGGTTGGGCGAACTCCCATGAACCCTCGAGTATCCGATGGAGAGTATAGAGCTGGTCCAGTGTTCCACGGCCGGGGCTCCTCCTGAATCCGAGATTCGGCCGTAGCCTCCTCTCCAGTACCTTGGAGTAGACCTTACCGGGGAGGCTGAGGAGTGTGATCCCACGATAATTGGAACACACCCTCCGGTCCCCCTTCTTGTAGAGAGGGACCACCACCCCGGTCTGCCACTCCATTGGCACCGCCCCCGATCGCCACGCAATGTTGCAGAGACGTGTCAGCCAAGACAGTCCTACAACATCCAGAGACTTTAGATAGTCAGGACGGATCTCATCCACACCCGGCGCCTTGCCACCATGGAGGCTACCAACCACCTTGGTGACCTCAGCCAGGGAGATGGATGTACCCGCCCCAACATCCTCAGCCTCTGCCTCTGTAACAGAGGACGTGACGGGGGATTGAGGAGAACCTCAAAGTATTCCTTCCACCGCCCGACAATATCCCCAGTCGAGGTCAGCAGCTCTCCACCCGCACCGTACACAGTGTTGGCAAAGAACTGCTTCCCCCGAAGGTCAGATAATACGACAACAAAGTGGATCATCGACCTCCGGCCTAGGGTGTCCTGTTGCCACGTGCACTGGTGGACACCCTTGTGCTCGAACATGGTGTTCGTGATGGACAAACTGTGACTGGCACAGAAGTTCTCAAATCATGAATAATAAAACCAGGATTTCTATCTTTGTGAAAAAGGTGTTGGTTATAGATTTGTTGTTGACAAAACTCTTGTCTATTCAGCTGTTATGGCCCCAGCTGGATTCGTCTGCATATCTGGCAACCTTAGTCAGGGAGAGTGGGAGAGGCTGCAGTACCACTTTTCTCAACAATAAAACAGTCCATTATCTGCGTCACAGAGAACGTCTCCGTCTCAAACTTATCACTTGAGTCTGTTCACAGCAGGTTCCATCTTGGTCAGAAGTGCTGAGGCCGAAAGTGTCAATTCAATTCCATTTGTTTTTGTACAGCCCTAAACCACATCAGCCTCATCTCGGAGGACTTTAAAAAGCTGTGGATTCTCCGACACAGATCAGAGGTCTATGAGGGCCAGAGGAAGTGTCCAGAAGTGTTCATAAACGTTCATAAATGTTGATTATGGAGCAGATCTGTGGTTCTAAGGGGAAAGTGGACATATCTGGCACCCACACAGAATGGAACACTGCAGAAAAGGATAAAGCATGAGGTGACAAATGCTTGAATTGAGTGGTTTTAATCTTAATCTGACACATTGTGACTGTGTTGATCAAGATTCTCCAATGGGACGAAGCCATTTAGTCTTATTTGCCTTTTGGCAAATCTTGTTTTAAGGCTCAGTCAGAATGTGCTCAGATTAAGATTCGTTTTGCTAAATGTGAGATTTTCTGGACTTCTTTGTCATCACTTTTTGCAGTGTAATACCGATCAAGTGCATTATTATCAGATGTAAAAGCAATATGTAAATGTGTGTTCCCATCTGTGCAGAGCGGAGTCTGAAGTCAGCTTCATCTTCATCATCTTCACCTCTACAGTTTAAAAACCTTGGTTCCTCCTTTACCATGTGCAAGAACCTCAGCCAGTCCGTCACAGTGGAACTCCTTAGCTTGTTCTTCGAAGCAAAAATGTGAATTGTTTTTTTTACCAGTCCTGAGTGTATTTAAGTTTGGTCAATGGTTTTGTTAATAACAGATTTTACATTCACTGACTGTTACGTTCAAAAAAGGATTGGGCTGAAGCTACTTGGTTTTGTCGCCCGTCCTGAGATCCCACTCTGCACAGGTCCTTCAGACAAATCAGAAAACAAAATAAAATACATATTACAAACTGATTTCCAACTCAAAATACCATCCATCCATCCATCCATCTTCTACCCTTTAATCCATTTCTGGGTCAGGGGGGTGGCAGTCAGAGATGCCACCCAAGTCTCATAGCACCAGCCCCTCACTGACCCTCTGCAGGTGGTGAGTCCACAGGAGGACGGCTGCTCTCTGAGTGTGAGCATAGCCTTGATCTTTCAGTGGGGGCTTCAGGCAAAGTGGGGTTAAGTGTCTTGCCCAAGGACACAACGACTCTTGCCCAAGGAACTCAAAATACATATTTGCTCAAACAATACATTTTTTGCTCACTTCTTATCCTCTTATCCAAATTCTTATTAACTCATTGACTGCTGCCGTTTTTTATGATTTCACTGATTCTCAAGACCCACAGAATATTATTTCCTCAGACTATGTGAAATATGAAACCAGATTCTGAAAGACTGGATTATCTACTTTCATCAGCAAAAATAAGTTTGTTTCTAGCTGTTTGTGTTGTCCTGTAATCCGCAGTCAAATAGAGGCTCCCAGACAAATACGTCAATGGCAGTCAATCAGTTAATGTATAACCCTAAGGCAAATTATATGAATTGGGAACTCATTTATAATATTAATAATAATATAATAATAATACATGTTATTTATATTGCACCTTACATTTCCAGGAAACCTCAAAGTGCTACAGATTAAAATACAAAACCACAAACATCAAACCCTCATGAGACCTCATCAAAAACAAACCCTAAAGTCTAAAACCTGAACCCCGGTCTCCAAGTGTCCACATCCTGAACTTCTGTGTCGTTTTGCACAAATGTCTAAATGTGTTGCTACTTTTGAAGGATTTGGAGGTTCCGGAGCGATCTCGCTGATGACGTTTCTGACGTTTCTGTGTTTGTCAGACGGAGCTTCAGGATCTGACAGTGTTTGACAGAGATTACTGCATCCTTCACTCAACATTTCTCCAACAAGAAACATTCGTGCTCGTCAAATAAGACCAGAGAGTTTTGTTGAAAAAGTGCAGAGGGCAGTTCTTTCCTGACATTTGGGAAAATATGAAGAGATCCTTTATTTGTGCCACAGTGGGAAATGTCAGTGTTGCATCACCGGTTACAGAACAGAAGGAATGAGGAGCACAATGTAAGTGAACAATAACTGAAATAAAACAACATCTCTGGCTTTGGCGTAATAAAGAATTATAGAGAAGAAGTCATTATAAAATTGCTAACGTTAGCATAATAAAAAGTGCCTATTGTTCATTGTACAGTCTGAGCTGCAAAACCTCACATCACACAGGCTGGATCATGGACCTATTATAACAACTGGATACAGTGTTACAGCTTGGAGCTGAAGGACCATGTGCTCGGGGGATTCTCACAGTACTGCAGACTAGACCAGACTAGACCAGACTAGACCAGACTAGACCAGACTAAATTCACCCGGGCTACACAGAAATGTTCCCCATAGAACTCAATGTAAACTAAAACAGCTCAACCTCAGCTGACAGAGAACCTGACAGAGAACCTACAGAGAACCTGACAGAGAACCTACAGAGAACCTGACAGAGAACCTGACAGAGAACCTGACAGAGAACCTGACAGAGAACCTGACAGAAAACCTGACAGAGAACCTACAGAGAACCTGACAGAGAACCTACAGAGAACCTGACAGAGAACCTACAGAGAACCTGACAGAGAACCTGACAGAGAACCTGACAGAGAACCTACAGAGAACCTACAGAGAAGCTGACAGAGAACCTGACAGAGAACCTACAGAGAACCTGACAGAGAACCTACAGAGAACCTGACAGAGAACCTGACAGAGAACCTACAGAGAACCTGACAGAGAACCTACAGAGAACCTGACAGAGAACCTGACAGAGAACCTACAGAGAACCTGACAGAGAACCTGACAGAGAACCTGACAAAGAACCTGACAGAGAACCTGACAGAGAACCTACGGAGAACCAGACAGAGAACCTGACAGAGAACCTGACAGAGAACCTGACAGAGAACCTACGGAGAACCTGACAGAGAACCTACAGGGAACCTGACAAAGAACCTGACAGAGAACCTGACAAAGAACCTGACAGAGAACCTACAGAGAACCTGACAGAGAACCTGACAGAGAACCTGACAGAGAACCTGACAAAGAACCTGACAGAGAACCTGACAGAGAACCTGACAGAGAACAAAGGTCAGATTTTGTGGGGATGTTAGTGTCCCTTGTCATCCTGAACTTGTTTTCTTCTTAAAACCTTCGGTTTTCTTTAAATCCACACTTTACTGCCACAAACTCTGCTCGTTCTGAGTAAATACACTGCATATTGTCATTAAAAATTAGATAAAAATTGCTCAAATTTGGTCAAATGTATTTCACTTTGAGCCCATTTTGACTGAGCCTTAAAACAAGATTCACCGACGGGACGTGCAGAATTATATTGTATCAAACATGATACAATAAATGTCTCCCTTGGAATGAGAAAATAAGGAATAACTAACTGACTTTGTCCCATTGGCAGAATGTGCTCAAATCAAGACAAAAACCACTCGATTGAAGCAACTATTTCCTCATATTTGATCATTTTGTGCAGTGTTGTGTATTTCATCAATAGGAACTTCTTTTACGTCACATGTTTGCATGTTATTCCCGTCGTCCCTGGAGTTGCGGGCTCTGAACCCGACCTGCGTAATGAGAGGTCTGCAACAAAAGCAAAGGTGTCCGCGCGACTATCTCCCTCTCTCCTCGTTCTCCTCGTTCTCATCCTCCGCCGGCGTCCGCGACTGACAGATGCTCCCGGTCAGAGTCCCCCGGGGGCCCGTGCAGCAGATGCCGTTGCCAGCCGAGGTGTCACTGCGTGTTTGTTTGCCTCTGGCCCTCATTTGCTCAAGGTACGGCGTCTTATGTAACTGCTTGCTACCGACAGCCTCAGACAGCTCAGAAAGCCTCCTCCGCCAGACTTCCCGGCGTTCATTGGACGAGTGCGTTCGCTAATAGGGCGGCGCGACCAAAGATATGCCAATTAACCATCGTGCTCCCAATTCTCAGGGATGGCAAGGTCAAACGGAGGAACGCATAGTGTTTGTGGGGCGCGGATTGATTGAAAAAGTGAGGATATTTTGTCCACTTCTGAGCCAGGATTGAGTGTGACGTGTTTTTGTAATCTTTGGTTTGGAAAAGACCTTGACGTCAATAATTACATGATTTTACACCAGTCCAGGAAATAAGATCCAAATAAAAGCATCTGTACAGGTGACAATAACAGAATAGAACATATGCCGATGTGTTCAGGTGAATCTGGTCACGTTTGTTTAAAGATCCATTTATAATTCAACTTAACAACAGTGGACATCACATCAATTCAATGTATTTGTGTATAGCCCTAAATCACAACAGTATTTTCTCAGAGGACATTTCTTGTATCTTTTTACAAGATCATTTTGCAAATCTTGATTTAAAACATTTGCTCAAATTAAGATATATTTTGTGAAATATGAGCTGTTTTACTGTTTACTTTTATGAACTAGTTTACTTTTGAATGAAACAGCACCAGACCAGAGCAGAGAGGATTCATGGTTTCACACTGGTCCAGACCAGAGCAGAGGATTCATGGTTTTACACTGGTCCAGACCAGAGCACAGAGGATTCATGGTTTCACACTGGTCCAGACCAGAGCAGAGGATTCATGGTTTTACACTGGTCCAGACCAGAGCACAGAGGATTCATGGTTTTACACTGGTCCAGACCAGAGCAGAGAGGATTCATGGTTTTACACTGGTCCAGACCAGAGCAGAGCTCTATCTCTGCTGCTGGGACCTGAGACTGCTGCTGATTATTACTATTGTTAGATCTTTAGAATGATCCATTCATTTGTTTTTTTAGTGTGGATGGATGTGTTTTTGCTGCTACTGGACACCTGCATTTCTCCAACAGGGCTCAATAAATTATCTATTTTTTACTTGTTTTTTATCACTTTTACAGTGTGTGTGTTTTCATCCTTGCGTTCCCTGAACTGCCTGATTCTCTGATCTGTGTTGGTGAATCGACAGCTCTGTAAAGTCCTCTGAGATCACTGCTGCTGTGATTCAGGGCGATACAAAAATACATTGAATTGAATTGAATGAGGTTTGAAAAAATATGCGAATGTAATTGTGAGGTTTTTAGTTTTATTTTCAGAAAACATGAAGACACAGTGGTCGGGGGAAGCTTTTGTACGTTGCACACAAACCTAGTGCCTGATACATTATGCAGCAAACCCAGACTAAAGTATGTGCTCCGGGTAGATTCCCGTGACACAGTTTGACCTCGCCACATTTCACCAAACCGCGAGTTTAAAGCCTCAGCGAGCGTTAGCCCCGGAGGAGGCCTGCGGAGAGTGTCAGCGTCACTCACTGTCCGGGTTTTCACACCGAGCAGAGGGAAGCGTGTCTTCAGCTCTGCCTTCACGGCTGCTGGGATCGCTGGTTACAGACTGTGCCGTGGTTTAAGATACTGTCGTGGTTTAGCTTTAGTTCCTGTTTTATTTTGTTACCTGCCTTCTTTAGTCCTACTTCCTGTTGTGTGATGACCTGTCCTGACCATAGACTGTAAATATTAACAGACGTAGTCACGCCTATCTCCGCTGTTCTAACTAATGGGCCAAAAAATGGGCTTTCATGGAGTGATTCAAAATGGCCGCGGGGGCTGGAAAA
>OZ035840.1:37034716-37087216 GCA_964034765.1 Knipowitschia caucasica
TAATAATGGTATCTGTGCCACAGCTGAGTTAGGGTATAATTCTACTCAAAACCAAAGACATTTTTTCAAGTAATGAATGTAAAGTGAATTTATGGTTCAAAACAAGTTGACGCAGAATCACACAATTGGTTTAATTAGATCAATCTAACTTCCCACAATTACGTTTTTGTCCTGCGTGTGATGACGTAATTGCCCCACACGCTTCAGCCCGACACGCCTCAGCCCCACACGCTTCAGCCCGACACGCCTCAGTCCCACACGCTTCAGCCCGACACGCCTCAGACCCACACGCTTCAGCCCCACACGCCTCAGACCCACACGCCTCAGCCCCACACGCCTCAGCCCCACACGCCTCAGCCCCACACGTCTCAGCCCCACACGCCTCAGTCCCACACGCTTCAGCCCCACACGCTTCAGCCCGACACGTCTCAGTCCCACACGCCTCAGTCCCACACGCCTCAGTCCCACACGCCTCAGTCCCACACGCTTCAGCCCGACACGCCTCAGCCCCACACGCTTCAGCCCGACACGCCTCAGTCCCACACGCTTCAGCCCGACACGCCTCAGCCCTACACGCTTCAGCCCGACACGCCTCAGTCCCACACGCTTCAGCCCGACACGCCTCAGTCCCACACGCTTCAGCCCGACACGCCTCAGCCCCACACGCTTCAGCCCGACACGCCTCAGTCCCACACGCTTCAGCCCGACACGCCTCAGTCCCACACGCTTCAGCCCGACACGCCTCAGTCCCACACGCTTCAGCCCGACACGCCTCAGTCCCACACGCTTCAGCCCGACACGCCTCAGCCCCACACGCTTCAGCCCGACACGCCTCAGTCCCACACGCTTTAGCCCCACACGCCTCAGCCCCACACGCCTCAGCTCCACAGGCCTCAGCCCCACACGCCTCAGCCCCACACGCCTCAGCCCCACACGCCTCAGCCCCCACACGCCTCAGCCCCACACGCCTCAGCCCCACACGTCTCAGCCCCACACGCCTCAGTCCCACACGCTTCAGCCCCACACGCTTCAGCCCGACACGCCTCAGTCCCACACGCCTCAGTCCCACACGCCTCAGTCCCACACGCCTCAGTCCCACACGCTTCAGCCCGACACGCCTCAGCCCCACACGCTTCAGCCCGACACGCCTCAGTCCCACACGCTTCAGCCCGACACGCCTCAGCCCTACATGCTTCAGCCCGACACGCCTCAGTCCCACACGCTTCAGCCCGACACGCCTCAGACCCACACGCTTCAGCCCGACACGCCTCAGCCCCACACGCTTCAGCCCGACACGCCTCAGTCCCACACGCTTCAGCCCGACACGCCTCAGTCCCACACGCCTCAGTCCCACACGCTTCAGCCCGACACGCCTCAGTCCCACACGCTTCAGCCCGACACGCCTCAGCCCCACACGCTTCAGCCCGACACGCCTCAGCCCGACACGCCTCAGCCCCACACGCCTCAGTCCCACACGCTTCAGCCCGACACGCCTCAGCTCCACACGCTTCAGCCCGACACGCCTCAGCCCGACACGCCTCAGCCCGACACGCCTCAGCCCCACACGCCTCAGTCCCACACGCTTCAGCCCGACACGCCTCAGTCCCACACGCCTCAGCTCCACACGCTTCAGCCCGACACGCCTCAGTCCCACACGCCTCAGCCCGACACGCCTCAGTCCCACACGCCTCAGCCCCACATCCACAAGTCTCAGCCCCACACGTCTCAGTCCCACACGCCTCAGTCCCACACGCCTCAGCCCCACACGCCTCAGTCCCACACGCCTCAGTCCCACACGCCTCAGCCCCACATCCACACGTCTCAGCCCCACACGTCTCAGTCCCACACGCCTCAGTCCGACACGTCTCAGTCCTACACGTCTCAGTCCTACACACCTCAGTCCTACACGCCTCTGCTCCACACGCCTCAGTCCCACACGCTTCAGCCCGACACGCCTCAGTCCCACACGCCTCAGCTCCACACGCTTCAGCCCGACACGCCTCAGTCCCACACGCCTCAGCCCGACACGCCTCAGTCCCACACGCCTCAGCCCCACATCCACAAGTCTCAGCCCCACACGTCTCAGTCCCACACGCCTCAGTCCCACACGCCTCAGCCCCACACGCCTCAGTCCCACACGCCTCAGTCCCACACGCCTCAGCCCCACATCCACACGTCTCAGCCCCACACGTCTCAGTCCCACACGCCTCAGTCCGACACGTCTCAGTCCTACACGTCTCAGTCCTACACACCTCAGTCCTACACGCCTCTGCTCCACACGCCTCAGTCCCACACGCTTCAGCCCGACACGCCTCAGTCCCACACGCCTCAGCTCCACACGCTTCAGCCCGACACGCCTCAGTCCCACACGCCTCAGCCCGACACGCCTCAGTCCCACACGCCTCAGCCCCACATCCACAAGTCTCAGCCCCACACGTCTCAGTCCCACACGCCTCAGTCCCACACGCCTCAGCCCCACACGCCTCAGTCCCACACGCCTCAGTCCCACACGCATCAGCCCACACCACGTCTCAGCCCCACACGCCTCAGTCCCACACGCCTCATCCCACACGTTCCTCTCCTCAGTCTCAGTCCACCGCTCAGTCCACACGCCTCTCCACAGCCTCAGCCCCCTCCTACACGCTCAGCCTCACCGTCTCACCCACACGCCACACACGCCTCAGCTCCACACCTCACCCCACACGCCTAGCTTCACGCTCAGTCCCACCGCCTCAGTCCCACACGCGCCTCAGCCTCCCCACACCCTCACGCCTCAGCCCACACGCCTCAGTCCCACACGCTCACCCACACGCCCAGCCCACACGCCTCAGCTCCACACGCTTCAGCCCACACGCCTCAGTCCCACACGCCTCAGCCCGACACGCCTCAGTCCCACACGCCTCAGCCCACATCCACAAGTCTCAGCCCCACACGTCTCAGTCCCACACGCCTCAGTCCCACACGCCTCAGCCCCACACGCCTCAGTCCCACACGCCTCAGTCCCACACGCCTCAGCCCCACATCCACACGTCTCAGCCCCACACGTCTCAGTCCCACACGCCTCAGTCCGACACGTCTCAGTCCTACACGTCTCAGTCCTACACACCTCAGTCCTACACGCCTCTGCTCCACACGCCTCAGTCCCACACGCTTCAGCCCGACACGCCTCAGTCCCACACGCCTCAGCTCCACACGCTTCAGCCCGACACGCCTCAGTCCCACACGCCTCAGCCCGACACGCCTCAGTCCCACACGCCTCAGCCCCACATCCACAAGTCTCAGCCCCACACGTCTCAGTCCCACACGCCTCAGTCCCACACGCCTCAGCCCCACACGCCTCAGTCCCACACGCCTCAGTCCCACACGCATCAGCCCCACATCCACACGTCTCAGCCCCACACGTCTCAGTCCCACACGCCTCAGTCCCACACGTCTCAGTCCTACACGTCTCAGTCCTACACGTCTCAGTCCTACACGCCTCTGCTCCACAGGCCTCAGTCCCACACGTCTCAGTCCTACACGTCTCAGTCCTACACGTCTCAGTCCTACACGTCTCAGCCCCACACGCCTCAGTCCCACACGTCTCAGCCCTACACGCCTCAGCTCCACAGGCCTCAGCCCCACACGCCTTAGCCCCACACGCCTCAGTCCCACACGTCTCGGCCCCACACGCCTCAGTCCCACAGGCCTCAGTCCCACACGTCTCAGCCCCACACGCCTCAGTCCCACACGCCTCAGCCCCACACGCCTCAGCCCCACACGCCTCAGTCCCACAGGCCTCAGCCCCACACGCCTCAGCCCCACAGGCCTCAGTCCCACACGTCTCAGCCCCACACGCCTCAGTCCCACACGTCTCAGCCCCACACGCCTCAGTCCCACACGTCTCAGCCCCACACGCCTCAGTCCCACACGCCTCAGTCCCACAGGCCTCAGTCCCACACGTCTCAGTCCCACACGCCTCAGCCCCACACGTCTCAGCCCCACACGCCTCAGCTCCACACGCCTCAGTCCCACAAGTCTCAGCCCCACACGCCTCAGTCCCACACGTCTCAGCCCCACACGCCTCAGCCCCACACGCCTCAGCCCCACACGCCTCAGCTCCACAGGCCTCAGTCCCACACGTCTCAGCCCCACACGCCTCAGTCCCACACGCCTCAGCCCCACACGCCTCAGCCCCACACGCCTCAGTCCCACAGGCCTCAGCCCCACACGCCTCAGTCCCACACGTCTCAGCTCCACACGCCTCAGTCCCACACGCCTCAGCCCCACACGCCTCAGCCCCACACGCCTCAGCCCCACACGCCTCAGCCCCACACGCCTCAGCCCCACACGCCTCAGCCCCACACGCCTCAGCCCCACACGCCTCAGCTCCACACGCCTCAGTCCCACACGTCTCAGCTCCACACGCCTCAGTCCCACACGCCTCAGCCACACACGCCTCAGCCCCACACGCCTCAGCCCCACACGCCTCAGCCCCACACGCCTCAGCCCCACACGCCTCAGCCCCACACGCCTCAGCCCCACACGCCTCAGCCCCACACGCCTCAGCCCCACACGCCTCAGCTCCACACGCCCTCGGCTCCACACGCCTCAGTCCCACACGCCTCAGTCCCACACGCCTCAGCCCCACACGCCTCAGCTCCACACGCCTCAGTCCCACACGTCTCAGCTCCACACGCCTCAGTCCCACACGCCTCAGCCACACACGCCTCAGCCCCACACGCCTCAGCTCCACACGCCTCAGCCCCACACGCCTCAGCCCCACACGCCTCAGCCCCACACGCCTCAGCCCCACACGCCTCAGCCCCACACGCCTCAGCCCCACACGCCTCAGCCCCACACGCCTCAGCCCCACACGCCTCAGCTCCACACGCCTCAGCCCCACACGCCTCAGTCCCACACGCCTCAGCCCCACACGCCTCAGCCCCACACGCCTCAGCCCCACACGCCTCAGCTCCACACGCCTCAGCCCCACACGCCTCAGTCCCACACGCCTCAGCGCCCGCTTCATGTTGCGCCTCGTTCTGAGTGACAGCAGCGAGGTGTTTGGCGCCGGTCGACCGTGGGACATGCCCCTGACGTGACGAGTGCAGTCAGAGGCTAATTCACAAACAGCGGAAACACATCTTTAAAGACCTCGTTACACATGTGTGCGTTTCCCTCGGTGTTCTGTTGTCGTGTCATTAGTAATCCCCCAGCAACACACAACTCACAAGACAAAACCTGATACACAAAACCTGCTACACAACCCCCTGACCCCTGTGGTTGGAAGTACAGTATAGTCTGAAATTACAACAAAAGTGTGTGTGTGTGTCTGTGTGTGTGTGCGTCTGTGTGCGTGTGTGTGTACATGTGTGTGTGTGTGTAAGTGTGTGTGTACATGTACATTTGTGCCCAACAATTACCTCTCTGAGATCATAAAACTCTTATCAGGCAAAGAGGTGCATTGTGGGATATATAGAGATCCTTCATTCGTCCCACAGAGGGGAAATTTCAATGTTGCAGTGCACAGACATGACATAAGAGCACACAGGGAGCACACACAATATACAAAATACTGTAAGTAGCCTCTGTTGTGTTTCTTAGCTAGCTGTAAATGTTCTAAATGCTTCAATACCAGTCATTCAAAATATAGATATATTCTTGGGTTCCACATGACGTCAGGGCAGTGAGTAACAAACGTAGGACGTGCCGTATCCTGGTGCTGCCGTCTGCCGGGTTTAAACCACAGACTGTAAATATGAACAGACCTAGTCAGGCCTATCTCCGCTGTTCTAACTAATGGGCCAAAAATTGGGCTTTCATGGAGTGATTCAAAATGGCCGCGGGGGCTGGAAAATGTGAAAAAACACATCTGTGCGTCAGCTGCACGAGCTCCATTCATTTAAACGAGAGACTTCTAAAGTCCACAGCGACTAAACTAGACTGGTCCAGAACACTCAGCATTGACACACATGTGGAACGGAGCTTTGGGCCAAGAGACACTTTTGGTCCATCCTGTAAAGACGTTTTCCAGAGGTCTGCTAATGCTATATGTTAGCATTGGCTAATTCTTATTCTGGGTCCACCCCCACAGGCCCGGGGTGGTACTGCAGCATGTCAGCGCACGTCATTTTGGACACTTTTAAGCCGGGACCCGCCCTCACTGGTTTATACACGGAGATATAGTAGAAGAAGAAGTGGTTTATACACAGAGATATAGTAGAAGAAGCTGTTTATACACGGAGATATAGTAGAAGAAGAAGTGGTTTATACACGGAGATATAGTAGAAGAAGAAGGATCTTTTTGTGCGGTGTACGTTTGTAGCAACCGCACAAATAGAGAGAAAGACAGAGTTTGTTCATGTTCCAACTGTGGTCTCATATAAAGGAGACACTTTGAAAAAATAACTGGAATGAGGCGGAGGTGGATCAAGGCTCTCCCAGATAAGCGCCCCCTGCAGGCCACCCCAATGAAACGCACCAATTTCTTCTGTTTTTCTTTCCAAAAATGCCCAAAATCAAGACTCTTTTGATAAATATTTGTTAGTGCTTCCTTAGAATTGTGTGTCCCTGATTAAGACTGTTCCAACAACCGTACACCGCACAGGAGGAGAGCCTTTGACTCCAAAACAGACTTTACATGGTTTTCAATGGAAGCAAAACTGTCCCACCTCTGCTCATGCGCCCCCTACTGGCCAGTTTAATGAAACCCAAGAATAGTATTGGCAATATAAATTATACAATTATAAGAAACTAAGTTATACATACTAAAGCTTGTACTTGGATCAGTTAAAATCAGACACATGGACTGTTCCATGTCAGACAGTGCACTAGACTGAGGCCACACAGTCCATACAGGATCATCAAAAGTTAATTATCAAGACTATAAAATATGTCTAATGAATAGTGAGTATTGGAACTGATTTTGTGTCAAACTATAACTTCCAATGAGTTGATCTCAACAGGGCACAGCTTCTGATCCCAATTAGAATCTTTACAATGATGCCGCTCCACAAGTGCATCGTCAAACACAACACAAGGAGAACACCACTCAGACACGCTAGGTTCACTTTAAAGTACATTTGTCACCACATGTCACCAACGGCACATCTCCCGAGGACCACACAGTCGTAAATCTCGCTCGTGAGCTTAGCAGCAAATAGCAGCAATAACTGGAGAAATGCTGCCAACTTTACTGCAGCAATCTGGTCCTGAAATGATCGTGGCATAATCGCTTTGGCCATAACTTACATCTAGCCCGTGATGGAGCGTTCAGACTTTGTCCAGTGATTTAAGATTAATTTCTGCATTTTTAATGATGCAAAAGAGTTTGAAAAGTAGAATTAGAACCAATTTGGATGAAACCTGATTTAACAAAGAAAGAGAATTTGGTTTCCATGATTCATTTTTGAATGCACTTTATTGAAGGAATTATCGAAGCAAAGTGTAATCTTTAGAGCCATGATCAATGACACCATGGTTCTTCTTAAATCACAATATTGGTCTAAAATAAAGCGCGGTCGCTCTTTTAGAGCGACCGCGCTCCCATCTCTGTGTGGAGTGAGAGACAAATGCCCAAAAAATTAACAATTGTAAACCGCTTTGAGACTCAGATCTGCAGTGAAAAGGCGGTATATAAATAAATACTTACTACTATTACTTACTAAATAAAGTATGAAAATTAACACACACATTTCTAAAAGAAACGTTACACAACAGATTAAACAGTATGTTTATTCAATGTTTGTATATTTTTAGTCATTTCAATTCAATTACATTTATTTTGTATAGCCCTAAATCACAACTGTAGTTATCTCTGAGGACTTTACAAAGCTGTCGATTCGCCAACACAGATCAGAGAATCAAACCAATCGCAGGAAAGGCAATGATAACAAAACACTCAGAGCCATTGGTCCACACGGAGCAGAATGTGGAGAGTCCTGGATCATTGCCTCTGTCCTCAGACCCTCCTGCATCAGACAGAGACAGATTATGATTCACCTGAGACAAAATCAACTTCATGTTTGTGTTGGATCAAGATCAACTCAATGATTCAGATCAGAGGTCAAGCCAGAGATACAAAAAACTACATCCATAGAAATCCAGCCCACAGACACGGGGAGAACATGCAAACTCCAGTCAGAAAGGCCCTGTTACGACTGAGCTTCAAACCCAGATCGTGCTGAGAAGTAGGAAAACGCATCTGTGCATGCGTCAGCTGCACGAGCCCCATTCATTTAAACGAGTGACTTCTAAAGTCCACAGCGACTAAACTAGACTGGTCCAGAACACTCAGCATTGACACACATGTGGAACGGAGCTTTGGGCCAAGAGCCACTTTTGGACCATCCTGTAAAGACGTTTTCCAGAGGTAAGAAGATGCTATATGTTAGCATTGGCTAATTCTTATTCCGGGTCCACCCCATAGACTGTATATATTAATGGACAGAGTCACGCCTATCTCCGCCGTTCTAACTAATGGGCCAAAAAATGTGCTCTACTGGAGCTATCCAAAATGGCCGCGAGTGGTCCCGCCCACAAGAAAATTGTGAAAAAACGCATCTGTGCATGCATCAGTCGGCGCAGCTCCATTCATTTAAACGAGAGACTTCAAAAATTCAAGTAAACTAGAGTGGACCAAAAAAATCCACCCCCCTCAGCATTGACACACATGTGGGACGGAGCTTTGGGCCAAGAGCCAACTTTTGGTAACACAAACGTCCTGGTCGTACCACACCATAGTACAAATTACATTTCGTACTAAGGTCTGGATTTGCTCCATTGACTCCGTAACAGGTGGGAGGGGCTAACTCCTTTTGCAGACTGAAACGATCTGAGTTTACTGTGACGTATGTAATGAGCCCGAGTGAGTTGTTAGCATTTAGCATTTAGCCTAGCTTTAGCCATCTCCTTTGCCGCTAACGGAGCCCGTGGGGAGTAGCGCCACAATCTTGACCAGCGATTACTTTTGCTAAACATTCCTCTTGCTCCGGCTTCAGTTTCTTGATAGAACCAGACCGGATTACTTTACTATCGCATTCTTCGCCAAACTACAACCTGCTCAATCGACGCAAACTCTTGACGTCACCGGCACGACCTACAACACCCGCCTTCCGCGCTCTCTGAGTAGCCGGTCAAAATAAGACCAATTGTAATCGCTAACACAGGGACCAGACCCAGACGTTACCTGCAGGACATGATGATTGAACGCAGTGTACGGATGGATAAGGCCGGACTAGAAAGAACCAGACCCAGAGCTGAGTTTAGTGTGTGGTTGGTGTGTGGTTGGTGTGTGGTTGGTGTGTGGTTGGAGTGTGGTTGGTGTGTGGTTGGTGTGTGGTTGGTGTGTGGTTGTGTGTGGTTGGAGTGTGGTTGGTGTGTGGTTGGTGTGTGGTTGGTGTGTGGTTGGTGTGTGGTTGGCATGTGGTTGGTGTGTGGTTGGAGTGTGGTTGGTGTGTGGTTGGTGTGTGGTTGGTGTGTGGTTGGTGTGTGGTTGGAGTGTGGTTGGTGTGTGGTTGGAGTGTGGTTGGAGTGTGGTTGGTGTGTGGTTGGAGTGTGGTTGGTGTGTGGTTGTGTGTGGTTGGTGTGTGGTTGGAGTGTGGTTGGTGTGTGGTTGGTGTGTGGTTGTGTGTGGTTGGTGTGTGGTTGGAGTGTGGTTGGTGTGTGGTTGGAGTGTGGTTGGTGTGTGGTTGGCATGTGGTTGGAGTGTGGTTGGTGTGTGGTTGGTGTGTGGTTGGTGTGTGGTTGGTGTGTGGTTGGTGTGTGGTTGGTGTGTGGTTGGTGTATGGTTGGAGTGTGGTTGGTGTGTGGTTGGAGTGTGGTTGGTGTGTGGTTGGTGTGTGGTTGGTGTGTGGTTGGTGTGTGGTTGGTGTGTGGTTGGTGTGTGGGTGTGTGTGTGGTTGGAGTGTGGTTGGTGTGTGGTTGGTGTGTGGTTGGTGTGTGGTTGTGTGTGGTTGGTGTGTGGTTGGCATGTGGTTGGAGTGTGGTTGGTGTGTGGTTGGTGTGTGGTGGTGGTGTGTGGTTGGTGTGTGGTTGGTGTATGGTTGGAGTGTGGTTGGTGTGTGGTTGGAGTGTGGTTGGTGTGTGGTTGGTGTGTGGTTGGTGTGTGGTTGGTGTGTGGTTGGTGTGTGGTTGGAGTGTGGTTGGTGTGTGGTGGTGTGTGGTGGTGTGTGGTGTGGTTGGTGTGTGGTTGGTGTGTGGTTGGTGTGTGGTTGGTGTGTGGTTGGAGTGTGGTTGGTGTGTGGTTGGAGTGTGGTTGGTGTGTGGTTGGTGTGTGTGGTGTGGTGTGTGGTTGGTGTGTGGTTGGTGTGTGGTTGGTGTGTGGTTGGTGTGTGGTTGGTGTGTGGTTGGTGTGTGGTTGTGGTGTGTGGTTGGTGTGTGGTTGGCGTGTGGTTGGTGTGTGGTTGGAGTGTGGTTGGTGTGTGGTTGGAGTGTGGTTGGTGTGTGGTTGGTGTGTGGTTGGAGTGTGGTTGGTGTGTGGTTGGAGTGTGGTTGGTGTGTGGTTGGTGTGTGGTTGGTGTGTGGTTGGAGTGTGGTTGGTGTGTGGTTGGTGTGTGGTTGGTGTGTGGTTGGTGTGTGGTTGGTGTGTGGTTGGTGTGTGGTTGGAGTGTGGTTGGTGTGTGGTTGGTGTGTGGTTGGTGTGTGGTTGGTGTGTGGTTGTGTGTGGTTGGAGTGTGGTTGGTGTGTGGTTGGTGTGTGTGTGGTTGGAGTGTGGTTGGTGTGTGGTTGGCATGTGGTTGGAGTGTGGTTGGTGTGTGGTTGGTGTGTGGTTGTGTGTGGTTGGTGTGTGGTTGGTGTGTGGTTGGCATGTGGTTGGAGTGTGGTTGGTGTCTGGTTGGAGTGTGGTTGGTGTGTGGTTGGAGTGTGGTTGGTGTGTGGTTGGTGTGTGGTTGGCATGTGGTTGGTGTGTGGTTGGTGTGTGGTTGTGTGTGGTTGGTGTGTGGTTGGCATGTGGTTGGTGTGTGGTTGGTGTGTGGTTGTGTGTGGTTGGTGTGTGGTTGGTGTGTGGTTGGTGTGTGGTTGTGTGTGTGGTGGTGTGTGGTTGTGTGTGGTGTGTTGGGTGTGGGTGTGTGTGTGGTTGGTGTGTGGTTGGAGTGTGGTTGGTGTGTGGTTGGTGTGTGGTTGGTGTGTGGTTGTGTGTGGTTGGTGTGTGGTTGGCATGTGGTTGGGTGTGGTTGGTGTGTGGTTGGTGTGTGGTTGGTGTGTGGTGGTGGTGTGTGGTTGGTGTGTGGTTGGTGTGTGGTTGGTGTGTGGTTGGTGTGTGGTTGGTGTGTGGTTGGTGTGTGGTGTGGTGTGTGGTTGGTGTGTGGTTGGGTGTGTGGTTGGTTGTGTGGTTGGTGTGTGGTTGGTGTGTGGTTGGAGTGTGGTTGGTGTGTGGTTGGAGTGTGGTTGGTGTGTGGTTGGTGTGTGGTTGGAGTGTGGTTGGTGTGTGGTTGGAGTGTGGTTGGTGTGTGGTTGGTGTGTGTGGTGTGTGTGTGGTTGGTGTGTGGTTGGTGTGTGGTTGGTGTGTGGTTGGAGTGTGGTTGGTGTGTGTGGTTGGTGTGTGGTTGGAGTGTGGTTGGTGTGTGGTTGGAGTGTGGTTGGTGTGTGGTTGGGGTGTGGTTGGTGTGTGGTTGGTGTGTGGTTGGTGTGTGGTTGGTGTGTGGTTGGTGTGTGGTTGGAGTGTGGTTGGTGTGTGGTTGGTGTGTGGTTGGAGTGTGGTTGGTGTGTGGTTGGTGTGTGGTTGGTGTGTGGTTGTGTGTGGTTGGTGTATGGTTGGTGTGTGGTTGGTGTGTGGTTGGAGTGTGGTTGGTGTGTGGTTGGTGTGTGGTTGTGTGTGGTTGGTGTGTGGTTGGAGTGTGGTTGCTGTGTGGTTGGTGTGTGGTTGGTGTGTGGTTGGTGTGTGGTTGGTGTGTGTGTGTGGTGTGTGGTTGGAGTGTGGTTGGTGTGTGGTTGGTGTGTGGTTGGAGTGTGGTTGGTGTGTGGTTGGAGTGTGGTTGGTGTGTGGTTGGAGTGTGGTTGGTGTGTGGTTGGTGTGTGGTTGGAGTGTGGTTGGTGTGTGGTTGGTGTGTGGTTGGTGTGTGGTTGTGTGTGGTTGGTGTGTGGTTGGCATGTGCAGCTGCAGATCTGTGAAGGACACAGGCAAACACAGACTGTATCGATCTGCTCTATGGACACAGAGAAGAAACACTGGTGACATTTACAACCTGCAAACAGCATTTTGCAGTTCCCTCTGTGGGGCGTCTGTGGGGCCTCTGTGGGACCTCTGTGGGGCCTCTGTGGGACCTCTGTGGGACCTCTGTGGGACCTCTGTGGGGCCTCTGTGGGACCTCTGTGGGGCCTCTGTGGGACCTCTGTGGGACCTCTGTGGGACCTCTGTGGGACCTCTGTGGGACCTCTGTGGGGCCTCTGTGGGACCTCTGTGCAAACACCGAAGGACAAGTGTTTCTCTGATCAGGAGAAAGACAATGGGGAAATTACAAAAGGAGTCGTTTGGAAAATGAGTTTCAATTGTGTGGAATTGGTCCAACAACAATAAAGAGTCAAGGTTTGAGACGGGATAAGAGCTTAAATGTTCACAATGACATTTTGTCTTGTTCAGGAGGGGGAATTGGCAAAAATAGATAGTATTGATGATTTGCGCCACAATTCAAAATTGAACTTCTGAACTTATTGCGATACAGCAGTATTATGATCGATTCTACGATATATTTATTAGCGAACCATGTCCCTGTCGTTATTCACATTCAACTCAAAAGTCACATTTATTATGCTCTGCACAGCTTTTCTCTACTGATTTGAAAATGACTGCAGTTAATAAATGTCTGTAGGGCGACAGGGGTAGGACCCAATGGTCGTGGTATTGATCCCCCACAACCCATATCACCTGCTCCCACTGATGTCTGCTGTCGTTGTGTCCCTGGGCAAGACACTTGGGCGGCACGGTGGCTGAGTGGATAG
This sequence comes from Knipowitschia caucasica, assembly GCA_964034765.1. Classification (NCBI taxonomy): domain Eukaryota; kingdom Metazoa; phylum Chordata; class Actinopteri; order Gobiiformes; family Gobiidae; genus Knipowitschia; species Knipowitschia caucasica. Next base: position 37,047,638 of record OZ035840.1, read on the forward strand.
CACTCTCGCCTCTCAGCAAGAAGGTCCTGGGTTCGAATCCCGGTTGGACCAGGGCCTTTCTGAGTGCAGTTTGCATGTTCTCCCCATGTCTGCGTATGTTTCCTCCGGGTACTCCGGTTTCCCCTACCACTAAAAATTTGTACAATAGGTCTGGCATGTGCCTCCTGTTCTGGCGACCCCGCTCCCAAAAATAACAATTGTAAACCGCTTTGAGACTCTGATGTGCAGTGAAAAGGCGGTATATAAATAAAGATTACTACTACTACTACCACACATTGCTTGAAGCCCCCAATGAAGGACCAAGGCTGTGTCTTTGATGACAGAGGTGGACCCACCACCTGCAGGAGGTTCAGTGAGGGCCTGGTGCTTTAGGCTCTGGGGGCAGCTCTGATTGACCCCAATGACCCAGAGATGGATTATTAAAGAGAGAGAAAATGACATGAATCACAATATATCACAGAATTGAATTAAAATACTTGCTGTATCGCATTATGTTAAGAATCGCAGTAATACTGAATTTTGGCCCAAACGTCACAATACTTTTGAATAGTCACATTTTGGCCAGTTCCCAGCCCTGGTAAACATCACGCCCATTCTCCCCACTGTGCCATAGTTTCCACAAAGCTCTGATGATTTCCAGCTCCTCACTGCCAGCGCTTCCTCCGGTCTCTGCCAAAGCCGCTGAGCGAGTGGCACTGGACGCCTCTGCCGCTGATTAGATTTATGTCGGCCACGATTGGAGCGGTGATTAGCGGAGATGACTGTGATGAGGATAATGGCCGACGGGGGCCGAGGCTGTCGACGAGGCGCTGATCAAGAGGCAATCCCGTTTGGATCGTGCCATGTTCTTGACTTTAATTGGTTGAAAAGGAGACGAGTTAAAGTAATGTGTTGTTGTTTAAAAGCCAGTGCTGCATTGTCCTGGTTTGCTCCCAGTGCGGATGTTTTTGGGGATATTGGTGTAAATCATGACATACTCCTCAAAAACTACTTTAAAGTCATATTAGAATCATAATCTTTTTCCATTTGTCCATTTACTTTCATTCAATCAATCACTTTCTTTGCGACTTCTCGTGCATAGAATATCACACATTTTAAATTCATACATGACATATTTCATTATTCTGAAAAATCTGTTCTGATCCACTTCACCTGCTGCAGTTATCACTATTGTTTATCTGGTTATACTCTCTGCTGCTGTAACATCTGTAACATCCTCCTGGTGCTGCTGACTACAGTGTGTACTCCACAAATGGCCTAGTTTTATGATATTACTATTTAATTATAGTTTATCTCAAATAGTAAATCCTATTTGATGTGTGCAGAACAGAGTCTCTCATGTTCTCCTTCTGTTCTGCTGTAATTTCCACTTTGTGAAAGATAAAGGTTTCTCTCATCTTGTCCTAATATTCTTTCCCCGGCAAGTCAGGATTGCACTAGCCTGGTCTTACCACACCATAGTACACATTTCATTTTGTACTTAGGTCTGGATTTGCTCCATTATTGATTGATTGAGCTCCATTGACAGGTGGGAGGGGTTGACTCCTTTTGCAGATTGAGTTTACCATGACGTATGTAATGCACCGGAGTAAGTCGCTAGCCTTTAGCCTTTAGCCTAGCTTTAGCATTTAGCCTAGCTTTAGCCATCTCCTTTGTCACTAACAGAGCCCGTGGGCTATTTACTAAACATTCCTCTTGCTCCGGCTTCAGTTTCTTTATATTCGGAGTCGAACCAGAAAAGATTACATTACCATCACATTCTCCGACAAACTACAACCTGCAAATATGGGATAAAACCGAGGAAACTGCAGCCACTTGGATCAGACCCAGACGTACATGTAGGAAATGACCATGGACCAGAGTTTACACATGGTAAGACCAGACGTACATGTAGGAAATGACCATGGACCAGAGTTTACACATGGTAAGACCAGACGTACATGTAGGAAATGATCATGGACCAGAGTTTACACATGGTAAGACCAGACGTACATGTAGGAAATGATCATGGACCAGAGTTTACACATGGTAAGACCAGACGTACATGTAGGAAATGATCATGGACCAGAGTTTACACATGGTAAGACCAGACGTACATGTAGGAAATGATCATGGACCAGAGTTTACACATGGTAAGACCAGACGTACATGTAGGAAATGATCATGGACCAGAGTTTACACATGGTAAGACCAGACGTACATGTAGGAAATGATCATGGACCAGAGTTTACACATGGTAAGACCAGACGTACATGTAGGAAATGATCATGGACCAGAGTTTACACATGGTAAGACCAGACGTACATGTAGGAGATGACCATGGACCAGAGTTTACACATGGTAAGACCAGACGTACATGTAGGAGATGATCATGGTCCAGAGTTTACACATGGTGAGACCAGACGTACATGTAGGAAATGATCATGGACCAGAGTTTACACATGGTAAGACCAGACGTACATGTAGGAAATGATCATGGACCAGAGTTTACACATGGTAAGACCAGACGTACATGTAGGAAATGACCATGGACCAGAGTTTACACATGGTAAGACCAGACGTACATGTAGGAAATGATCATGGACCAGAGTTTACACATGGTAAGACCAGACGTACATGTAGGAAATGACCATGGACCAGAGTTTACACATGGTAAGACCAGACGTACATGTAGGATATGATCACGGACCAGAGTTTACACATGGTAAGACCAGACGTACATGTAGGAAATGACCATGGACCAGAGTTTACACATGGTAAGACCAGACGTACATGTAGGAAATGACCATGGACCAGAGTTTACACATGGTAAGACCAGACGTACATGTAGGAGATGATCATGGACCAGAGTTTACACATGGTAAGACCAGACGTACATGTAGGAGATGATCATGGACCAGAGTTTACACATGGTAAGACCAGACGTACATGTAGGATATGACCATGGACCAGAGTTTACACATGGTAAGACCAGACGTACATGTAGGATATGATCACGGACCAGAGTTTACACATGGTAAGACCAGACGTACATGTAGGAGATGATCACGGACCAGAGTTTACACATGGTAAGACCAGACGTACATGTAGGAAATGATCATGGACCAGAGTTTACACATGGTAAGACCAGACGTACATGTAGGAGATGATCATGGACCAGAGTTTACACATGGTAAGACCAGACGTACATGTAGGATATGACCATGGACCAGAGTTTACACATGGTAAGACCAGACGTACATGTAGGATATGATCACGGACCAGAGTTTACACATGGTAAGACCAGACGTACATGTAGGAGATGATCACGGACCAGAGTTTACACATGGTAAGACCAGACGTACATGTAGGAAATGATCATGGACCAGAGTTTACACATGGTAAGACCAGACGTACATGTAGGAGATGATCATGGACCAGAGTTTACACATGGTAAGACCAGACGTTCACCTCCACTCTTGTCTTCTTATTTCGACCCATCTATTTGGCTGCACTTTTGAGCATCAGGCATTTTGGCTCCTCTGAACAACACCATACTGCTGCTGGGATCCGCTCTTTACCCTTGAATTGCTGCACAAGCTTCTAAATCCAGGACACTATCTATACCGTGACTTGGCTTCCCTCAAATGTCTCCCTACATTGTTCTTACATAATTTAATCCAATGTATATCTGTTGTTGATTAAAGCAGTCCACTATATGTTTGTTGTGGTGATGGCGAAGGGGATGTGGAGCTGCAGCAGTAAAATGTTTTCACTACGGACGGCATTTACCCAACGATACACATTCCTATTTCCATCGTGAAGCAATTATCCAACTAGATCCTATCAAAACTGTGTCCAAATGTCCGAAGGCTCCGCGTGACGACGGCCTGGGACTCATTCCGAGGCGAGCAGTTTTCGTGTTGGATTTTGCCATTAAATTTTGATGCTAGCTTCGGTCCCCAGTGGCCTCCGCGCTTCTTTTCTGCTCCATTACTGAGCCAACATGGATGATATCTATCTGCAAACTATTCTGTGGTAGAACACTAACAAGGGATAAATGTTTAATGCACAACGAGGAGAAAGAGCGGAAATCTATGTTTTTAGGTTCAGATCAAGCAGCCACAGAAACTGAAACACAATACAATATTTGGTAAACCATATTTTGCTTTTGGCAGCAGATGTCTAAAATCCTATAGAGCCTTGGTGTCAAAGTCAAGGCCCAGGGACCAGCTCCGGCCCGTGAATGAATTAGCTTGGCCCTTGGGATGATATTTGATCAGTGTTAGAAGCGGCCGCACAGAGCCATGAGAAAATTATGGATAATTCATTTAATATTTGGGACATTTTCTCTTTGAAGGAACTTGTTTTTGTCTGAGAGCTGTTAGAAAATGGACAGACAGAGCCATACAAAACATTATTAATTTAATAATTAAATCTGTGTTAGGTCTTGGTTCAACAAGATGCATGATTTTAATAAACATTGAACCGGTCTGGCCCTCGGCTTGAAGCAAAGTTGTATTTTTTGGCTTTTGATGGATTTGACTTTGACATCTCTGCTACAGAGGAATGTGTGCGCCATGATTCTTTGTACGCCATGATTCTTTGTACGCCATGATTCTTTGCTTCACAGTTTAGCAAAACAAATTGATGGATTCATAAAACAAACATAGAATATAGAGGACATTCATTTATCTAAGTTTGTCTCGAGAGAATACTCGGACATCTTTGCAGTCGCTGAATCGGGCTGATGTGGTGAAGAGGGAGCAGAGTCGAAAGGCAAAAGTACATTCTCCTCTAAAGGTCTCTGGTTCTGTTTTGGTTCAGATCTACGTTCCTATTCTGGCCTATAAACACAGACACTTGGAGCAGAGTAACAGCGGTGGAGCTCAGAGTAGACTCACTGCTCACCTGCTGTTACTCACCTGCTGTTACTCTGTTTGTTAACCCTTCATCCGGCTCCTGCTGCTGGGTTTGTCTCTTGTGCCGTAACAATAATACTGATTTTACTGATTTTGTTCAGAAACACACACTACAAATCAGAATCCCCAAAGGCACATTCGTTAACAGTAATTATTTGCCTCATGATATAATGAGCTCAGAAGCAGCTGTGATGTTTGAGGTAAACACACACACATAAAAACACTAAAACAACCACATTTGGATGGGACGTGTGTAATATATCGATAATCACAGTATTGCCATATTGTGATAATATACCGCTTCCATATCACTAGGGCTGAAACAACTAATCGATTAATCGACAACTAATCGATAATTGAAATAGTCGTCAACTATTTTAGTAATCGATTAATCGTTTTCTGGTTCACACGGACTCAAACAGAGCAAAAATTACATGAAAATGTAGTATTTTTGATTAAAACCGACTTTGTTTTTATAATTTCATGAATATCTGTCTGTCTCATCCAATCAGAGCAGAATTAGCACAAAGAGCCTGTTACAAACATTTACTTTAAGTTTACGCCATCAATACGTCCTCGAGTGTTGCCACTTTAGCTTTTTGTGATGAAAAAATATTTTTTTTCTACACAATTCACAGCCAAGCGATTACTCGATTAATCGTAAAAATAATCGATAGATTAATCGATTACAAAATAATCGTTAGTTGCAGCTCTACAAATCACGTTGTGGGGGACCCAGAGATTCCAAGCAAAAAATAGGATATCGGTCGAGCTGGTGGAAAGAAGCTCGCACATGAAACTGTAACAACTATTTCTGTTTTAAATATTTATCACATCCTTCTGACTCCAAAGCTTTAAATAAGTATCATCTCAAGAGGCTATTCCTCTCCTTAATAATAATAATAATCTGTATTTATGCGCCTTTCACAGACGTCACTCCACACAGAGAGAGGTGAATGAAACACCAATTTAGAGCTGCAACTAACGATTATTTTGTAATCGATTAATCTATCGATTATTTTTACGATTAATCGAGTAATCGCTTGGCTGTGAATTGTGTAGAAAAAAAATATTTTTTCATCACAAAAAGCTAAAGTGGCAACACTCGAGGACGTATTGAGGCGTAAACTTAGAGTAAATGTTTGTAACAGGCTCTTTCTGCTAATTCTGCTCTGATTGGATGAGACAGACAGATATTCATGAAATTATAAAAACAAAGTCGGTTTTAATGTCATTTTCATGTCATTTTTGCTCTGTTTGAGTCCGTGTGAACCAGAAAACGATTAATCGATTACTAAAATAGTTGTCGACTATTTCAATAATCGATTAGTCGTCGATTAATCGATTAGTTGTTTCAGCCCTACACCAATTGTACACATTGTTTTGTGTTGGCGGAAACCGGAGCACCTGGAGGAAACCGGATCATACAAGAGGAGAACAAGCAATCTTCTCAATGGAAAGGATCCGTCTGGAGGTGGAATCGAACCCAAGATGGACGCCAACATTTCTGCTATCTCTTGCTCGACAACTAATTACTTGGATCTTTTAAAACCCACACAATGACAAATGTGTTTTTAAAAGCCTCAAAAGAACCCAGCAGTTTATTAACCAAGCAAAGCCACTCCATTCTCCTCCATGTCTCCCGCCAATCATCCAGCCCAGTTTTTACACACTAACTCTGCCTTTGTACAACATAATCACGGCTATTTGCTTGATAACACCCATTATTCCCAAAAGCGAGATTATTCCGCCATCATGTTACCGGATGATTTAGTCAGGAGCGTCACCTCGGGAGCGTGGACATGACAGGACAATGCTGGAGCGGGAGAGCGAGGGGCCGAGGGAGAGCAGGGGCCTGTCCGTCAAACTGACTTAGCTCCGCATGGATGGACAAGAGTCTCCCCGAAGACGAGAGCTGCAGGCGGGAGCAGAGGTGGAGGCTCGGGCTGGAGATGGAGGTCTGGAGACTGAGCATTGGTCTGTCAATGTTAGCGTTTTTATTCAGTCACAAAAGATTCAGGTACTAAATGTAGTGTTGTGAGGACAAGATCACGTTCATAAAGATTGAAATACATTTAAATCAAAATCTGGTGAATTCTTTTCTCCTGTGCTCTTGTTTGCTAATAAATCACAAACCTCCTCTTTCTGCTCGTCAGAAAAAGACAATTTTGTGGCTTTATGTCCGGTGTCTTCAAAGCTCCGCGGCCCCCTCCTCACAGGTGTCTGGGTGAATGTGGACCAGGACACCCCCCCCACCAGGGCGCCGTGTGTCCCAGAAACATCCGGCCTCACACCTGCTCACTCTGGTAAACCGTGTGAGAGCCACGAGCTGCCGCTGCCTCCACGAGCTGAAGTCGCTGCGTTTATATCCACAAAGAAAATGGACCACGCTACACGTCTACACTTCACCAAATCTACTGCCTCCAGAACAGTCAGAACAGCTGGTCTTAGAGAGGACTCGATGGTGCAGAACACACACATACAAGGGTCGGCTTGTCACGCAGCGGAAAAGCAGGACTGCCAAAAATATAAGATTGAATAGACAAAAACTCAGGAATAACACAATCCAGGGTTACAAAACTCCAATGACGAAACTGGGACAAAAACACAATGGACCAACAACAAGAGGAGAGGTCAAATACACACACACACACATACACACAACAGAGGAGCACAGGGTTTAAACACACACACACACACACACACACAACAGAGGAGCACAGGGTTTAAACACACACACACACACACACACAACAGAGGAGCACAGGGTTTAAACACACACACACACAACAGAGGAGCACAGGGTCAAACACACACACACACACACAACAGAGGAGCACAGGGTTTAAACACACACACACACAACAGAGGAGCACAGGGTTTAAACACACACACACACACAACAGAGGAGCACAGGGTCAAACACACACACACACACACAACAGAGGAGCACAGGGTCAAATACACACACACACACACACACACAACAGATGAGCACAGGGTTTAAACACAGGGACACACAGCACAACAGAGGAGCACAGGGTTTAAACACAGGGACACACACACAACAGAGGAGCACAGGGTTTAAACACAGGGACACACAGCAGAACAAAGGAGCACAGGGTTTAAACACAGGGACACAGCAGAACAGAGGAGCACAGGGTTTAAACACAGGGACACACACACAACAGAGGAGCACAGGGTTTAAACACAGGGACACAGCAGAACAGAGGAGCACAGGGTTTAAACACAGGGACACAGCAGAACAGAGGAGCACAGGGTTTAAACACAGGGACACACAGCAGAACAGAGGAGCACAGGGTTTAAACACAGGGACACAGCAGAACAGAGGAGCACAGGGTTTAAACACAGGGACACAGCAGAACAGAGGAGCACAGGGTTTAAACACAGGGACACAGCAGAACAGAGGAGCACAGGGTTTAAACACAGGGACACAGCAGAACAGAGGAGCACAGGGTTTAAACACAGGGACACACAGCAGAACAGAGGAGCACAGGGTTTAAACACAGGGACACAGCAGAACAGAGGAGCACAGGGTTTAAACACAGGGACACAGCAGCAGAACAGAGGAGCACAGGGTTTAAACACAGGGACACACAGCAGAACAGAGGAGCACAGGGTTTAAACACAGGGACACAGCAGAACAGAGGAGCACAGGGTTTAAACACAGGGACACACAGCAGAACAGAGGAGCACAGGGTTTAAACACAGGGACACAGCAGAACAGAGGAGCACAGGGTTTAAACACAGGGACACACAGCAGAACAGAGGAGCACAGGGTTTAAACACAGGGACACAGCAGAACAGAGGAGCACAGGGTTTAAACACAGGGACACACACACAACAGAGGAGCACAGGGTTTAAACACAGGGACACAGCAGAACAGAGGAGCACAGGGTTTAAACACAGGGACACACAGCAGAACAGAGGAGCACAGGGTTTAAACACAGGGACACAGCAGAACAGAGGAGCACAGGGTTTAAACACAGGGACACACACACAACAGAGGAGCACAGGGTTTAAACACAGGGACACACAGCAGAACAGAGGAGCACAGGGTTTAAACACAGGGACACAGCAGAACAGAGGAGCACAGGGTTTAAACACAGGGACACAGCAGAACAGAGGAGCACAGGGTTTAAACACAGGGACACAGCAGAACAGAGGAGCACAGGGTTTAAACACAGGGACACAGCAGAACAGAGGAGCACAGGGTTTAAACACAGGGACACACAGCAGAACAGAGGAGCACAGGGTTCAAACACAGGGACACAGCAGAACAGAGGAGCACAGGGTTTAAACACAGGGACACACAGCAGAACAGAGGAGCACAGGGTTTAAACACAGGGACACAGCAGAACAGAGGAGCACAGGGTTTAAACACAGGGACACACAGCAGAACAGAGGAGCACAGGGTTTAAACACAGGGACACAGCAGAACAGAGGAGCACAGGGTTTAAACACAGGGACACACACACAACAGAGGAGCACAGGGTTTAAACACAGGGACACACACACAACAGAGGAGCACAGGGTTTAAACACAGGGACACACAGCAGAACAGAGGAGCACAGGGTTTAAACACAGGGACACACAGCAGAACAAAGGAGCACAGGGTTTAAACACAGGGACACAGCAGAACAGAGGAGCACAGGGTTTAAACACAGGGACACAGCAGAACAGAGGAGCACAGGGTTTAAACACAGGGACACACACACAACAGAGGAGCACAGGGTTTAAACACAGGGACACACAGCAGAACAAAGGAGCACAGGGTTTAAACACAGGGACACACAGCAGAACAGAGGAGCACAGGGTTTAAACACAGGGACACAGCAGAACAGAGGAGCACAGGGTTTAAACACAGGGACACACAGCAGAACAGAGGAGCACAGGGTTTAAACACAGGGACACAGCAGAACAGAGGAGCACAGGGTTTAAACACAGGGACACACACACAACAGAGGAGCACAGGGTTTAAACACAGGGACACAGCAGAACAGAGGAGCACAGGGTTTAAACACAGGGACACACAGCAGAACAAAGGAGCACAGGGTTTAAACACAGGGACACAGCAGAACAGAGGAGCACAGGGTTTAAACACAGGGACACAGCAGAACAGAGGAGCACAGGGTTTAAACACAGGGACACAGCAGAACAGAGGAGCACAGGGTTTAAACACAGGGACACACAGCAGAACAGAGGAGCACAGGGTTTAAACACAGGGACACACAGCAGAACAGAGGAGCACAGGGTTTAAACACAGGGGCACACAGCAGAACAGAGGAGCACAGGGTTTAAACACAGGGACACAGCAGAACAGAGGAGCACAGGGTTTAAACACAGGGACACACAGCAGAACAGAGGAGCACAGGGTTTAAACACAGGGACACAGCAGAACAGAGGAGCACAGGGTTTAAACACAGGGACACAGCAGAACAGAGGAGCACAGGGTTTAAACACAGGGACACAGCAGAACAGACATGAGCAACACTGAAAAGAAATCATAATAAAACCAGTAAAAGTAGAGAAAAGTCCAAGTCTTAGTTCTTGTGCAAATGTATGTTTATGATGAGAGAATAAAGCAGTGGCTAAATGTGTCCTTCCTTTTTCTTCAAATCAGTGAATTTAGGAGAAAACACCTTCAGCTCAGGCTCATCATTAGTTTCTCTTGATTTAATTCACATCAAATTTGAGAAAGGTTTAGATTTTTTGAGTATTCGATTTTTGGCCCAGCCCTGTTTACAATGACATGGTTTTAAGGAAAGTCTCCACAGACAGATGTCTCACTCTGCTCCCAGCAGGGCATAGGTTCAAATCCCTCCCATTCAAACAAAACGGGCCACATCCAGCTTCCTCGCCACCTCACTTTGCCTTTTAACCTGCTGACCTGAGACCTGCTTATATTGCATTTCTGCTCTTTTACAGTATTTATATTCAGATCTTGTGTTTCTGTGTTGTTATGTCCCCCACTGCTGCTCCGTCTGTGGCTTTTCAGATTCATGCTGCTAAAATCTGGAACAGTCTTCCTGAAGATGTGAGACAGGCCTCTTCTCTGACAATGTTTAAAACCAGGTAAAAGACAGTTCTGTTTAGCTGTGCTACAACTGAGGGATTTTATACTTTTATCTTTCGTTTTAATGTTCTGTGATTATTTATGATTTTAATGCTTTCTTATTTTGTTCAGCACTTTGAATTGCCTTGTGTATGAATTGTGCTATATAAATAAACTTGCCTTGCCTTGCCTGAAGTTCCTCACTGATTAATAAAGTTATTTGAATTGAACTGATATACCAGAGGGTTGAAAAATCCGGGTTTTTACCAATTCTCTGACATTCGTAAACTCAGAAACATATCAATCCGACAGGTCTTATTTGCAGTTCCACAGTAGTCCTCTTCCCTCCGCCCTCGGGGAATACACACAGTATTCATAAAGTACTGCGCCTGTCACACGTCAGACACGTTCAAAGGGGAACGCTCTAATCCCAGACGCTCCTGAAAACAGATCGAACGCACCCCTCGCCGCGCACAGAGGCGTCATGGCGTTTGACAACGCGCCAGGTGTTTAAAGGCACTGTTGCACCTGTTTGTAAAGTGCAGAAATGTGTAAAGTGATGCAGAGATGAAAGTGAGCCATTAAAGGAGTCCAAAGAAACACAAACACAACGAGAAAATAATAATACTAAAAATAATGCTTTGGTTTGGCATTGGTTAAAGATGCTTTTCATTATTCTCTCTCTCCAAACACGGTGGTGATAAACTACTGTAGCCACAGCTGCCCTGGGGCACACTGACCGAAGCGAGGCAACCAGTCTGTGCCATCAGCCCCTCCCACCACCACCAACCATTCACACACACACCAGACTCATTCTAATGTGGGGGAAGTGTCTTGCCTAAGGACACAGCCACACATTACAGCCGTTTACACATGAGGCCATGACTTTGGTCCGGTTCACATCTGTGCACAGGATCGGGTTGGATTAATTATTTGCCTCTAATTTCCGTGGCTAGTCCTGGACTCAGCTACAGCCTCAGTCCTGGATCTACAGCCTCAGTCTTGGATCTACAGCCTCAGCCCTGGATCTACAGCCTCAGTCCTGGGTCTACAGCCTCAGTCCTGGATCTACAGCCTCAGTCCTAGGTCTACAGTCTCAGTCCTGGGTCTACAGCCTCAGTCCTGGATCTACAGCCTCAGTCCTGGATCTACAGCCTCAGTCCTGGATCTACAGCCTCAGTCCTGGGTCTACAGCCTCAGTCCTGGTTCTACAGTCTCAGTCCTGGGTCTACAGCCTCAGTCCTGGATCTACAGCCTCAGTCCTGGGTCTACAGTCTCAGTCCTGGGTCTACAGCCTCAGTCCTGGATCTACAGCCTCAGCCCTGGATCTACAGCCTCAGTCCTGGGTCTACAGCCTCAGTCCTGGATCTACAGCCTCAGTCCTAGGTCTACAGTCTCAGTCCTGGGTCTACAGCCTCAGTCCTGGGTCTACAGCCTCAGTCCTGGATCTACAGCCTCAGTCCTAGGTCTACAGTCTCAGTCCTGGGTCTACAGCCTCAGTCCTGGGTCTACAGCCTCAGTCCTGGATCTACAGCCTCAGTCCTGGGTCTACAGCCTCAGTCCTGGGTCTACAGTCTCAGTCTTGGATCTACAGCCTCAGTCCTGGGTCTACAGCCTCAGTCCTGGATCTACAGCCTCAGTCCTGGATCTACAGCCTCAGTCCTAGGTCTACAGTCTCAGTCCTGGGTCTACAGCCTCAGTCCTGGGTCTACAGCCTCAGTCCAGGGTCTACAGCCTCAGTCCTGGGTCTACAGCCTCAGTCCTGGGTCTACAGCCTCAGTCCTGGATCTACAGCCTCAGTCCTGGATCTACAGTCTCAGACCTGGGTCTACAGCCTCAGTCCTGGGTCTACAGCCTCAGTCCTGGGTCTACAGTCTCAGACCTGGATCTACAGCCTCAGTCCTGGATCTACAGCCTCAGTCCTGGATCTACAGCCTCAGTCCTGGGTCTACAGTCTCAGTCCTGGGTCTACAGCCTCAGTCCTGGATCTACAGCCTCAGTCCTGGGTCTACAGTCTCAGTCCTGGGTCTACAGTCTCAGTCCTGGGTCTACAGCCTCAGTCCTGGATCTACAGCCTCAGTCTTGGATCTACAGCCTCAGCCCTGGATCTACAGCCTCAGTCCTGGGTCTACAGCCTCAGTCCTAGGTCTACAGTCTCAGTCCTGGGTCTACAGCCTCAGTCCTGGGTCTACAGCCTCAGTCCTGGATCTACAGCCTCAGTCCTAGGTCTACAGTCTCAGTCCTGGGTCTACAGCCTCAGTCCTGGGTCTACAGCCTCAGTCCTGGATCTACAGCCTCAGTCCTGGGTCTACAGCCTCAGTCCTGGGTCTACAGTCTCAGTCTTGGATCTACAGCCTCAGTCCTGGGTCTACAGCCTCAGTCCTGGATCTACAGCCTCAGTCCTAGGTCTACAGTCTCAGTCCTGGGTCTACAGCCTCAGTCCTGGGTCTACAGCCTCAGTCCTGGGTCTCTACAGCCTCAGTCCTGGATCTACAGCCTCAGTCCTGGATCTACAGCCTCAGTCCTGGGTCTACAGCCTCAGTCCTGGGTCTACAGTCTCAGTCCTGGGTCTACAGCCTCAGTCCTGGGTCTACAGCCTCAGTCCTGGGTCTACAGCCTCAGTCCTGGGTCTACAGCCTCAGTCCTGGGTCTACAGTCTCAGTCCTGGGTCTACAGCCTCAGTCCTGGGTCTACAGCCTCAGTCCTGGGTCTCTACAGCCTCAGTCCTGGGTCTACAGCCTGAGTCTTCCTCGCTCACAGACGAGGCTCTTCCTTGGGACACTTTCATTTTCTCAAAAACCTCTGAACATAATAATCTCATTTATCTGTTTGTCTTTATGGACCCATGAATATTCCCTTTGTTTTGTGACGAGCTTCTCATCAACAGTTCTGTGACGGCCCTCGAGGCTGAGGCTGTGATTTTGGACGATACACAAATGAACTGACGTGATTTGACAAAAAGAAAAAACCTGCAGAACTAAAATTCTTAGGATCCATTCGTTATTGTTTGTTAATTCCCATTAGGCTCGATCACACAATGACAAACGAGGAGGCGGGATGACACACGATTATCTATTGTCAAAATCCTCCTGTTAATTAATCGTTACTTTTCACAAACTCATTAATCAGCCTCTTCCTGCAGAGAGACAACAGTTTTGACTCTAATGTGGAGCGATAAGGAAAAACAGCAAATGAAACCGGTGTCTGGAGCAGCGGGGCCGCTCCGGCGCTTCCAAGAGCTTGTGTTTAGATCTTTAGCATATGTTATGGTAATGGGAAAGAACGCTCCATATTTTTGTACTGATTACCGTAAACAAACAGTTTTATGCTTTTGGTCCGTCTGCTCGAAGGATGTTGTGTGACTCATGAGTTTGTGCGATGCTAATCCGAGCGGTTGGATTAGGTCAGCTTCATGTTGAGTTTAGACGAGGGTCTGAGAGCGATCACACGGAGCACACGGAGGGAACCACACGAGAGCGGGAGATAAGCTGCAAACAAGAAACATCTCGAGTTTGAAAAATGTGTTGAAAAGTTGTGTTCTTCTAGTTCTGGAGTAGTTTAGTTTTAGCACCGCGACAAAAGGTCAAAGACAGATATGTTTTTGCACCATGTTGCAGCTACACAACTCATTTCCATCTGTCGTCCTTGGTTACGGGAAACACAATGTGCAATGACATCACATCACATTACAACTATAGGGATGTACAACGGCATATAATGAATCCTCCACACGCACACGCGCGCACACACACACACACACACACAAGCACACACGCACATACACACACACAAGCACACACGCACATACACACACACAAGCACACACGCACATATAACCCTATAAAACATAAGAAGTCGTGAGGGATGCACCGAGATCTTTTGTTACTAAACTTAAATACTAAATATTTCCCTATGAGAAAACAAGCACAAGCATTTTTTATTCATGTACTTGTAGGGGTGCACACTGGGGACTTTTGCACATGTATTCCAATGGGGTTTTACTGCAAATGGAAAATAATTTGAATCTAATCTTTTTGTGAAGATTGAGAAGAAATGAGTTGACCATTGTCTTCATCTGTATCAAGTATCTTATGATAATGAATGACTGCTCTGGTCACAAATAAACTTCATCGGAATCGGAGTATTGAGTATTGGTGCATATGAATCGGAGTATTGAGAGAGTATTGGTGGATATGAATCAGAGTATTGAGAGAGTACTGGTGCATATGAATCGGAGTATTGAGAGAGTATTGGTGCATATGAATCGGAGTATTGAGAGAGTATTGGTGCATATGAATCAGAGTATTGAGAGAGTATTGGTGCATATGAATCGGAGTATTGAGAGAGTATTGGTGCATATGAATCGGAGTATTGAGAGAGTATTGGTGCATATGAATCGGAGTATTGAGAGAGTATTGGCGCATATGAATCAGAGTATTGAGTATTGGTGCATATGAATCGGAGTATTGAGTATTGGTGCATATCAATCGGAGTATTGAGTATTGGTCATATGAATCAGAGTATTGAGTATTGGTGCATATCAATCGGAGTATTGAGTATTGGTCATATAAATCAGAGTATTGAGTATTGGTGCATATGAATCAGAGTATTGAGGGAGTATTGGTGAATATGGATCAGAGTATTGAGAGAGTATTGGTGCATATGAATCGGAGTATTGAGTATTGGTGCATATGAATCAGAGTATTGAGTATTGGTGCATATGAATCAGAGTATTGAGGGAGTATTGGTGCATATGAATCGGAGTATTGAGAGAGTATTGGTGCATATGAATCAGAGTATTGAGTATTGGTGCATATCAATCGGAGTATTGAGTATTGGTCATATGAATCAGAGTATTGAGTATTGGTGCATATCAATCGGAGTATTGAGTATTGGTCATATGAATCAGAGTATTGAGTATTGGTGCATATGAATCAGAGTATTGAGAGAGTATTGGTGCATATGAATCAGAGTATTGAGAGAGTATTGGTGCATATGAATCAGAGTATTGAGAGAGTATTGGTGCATATGAATCAGAGTATTGAGGGAGTATTGGTGCATATGAATCGGAGTATTGAGAGAGTATTGGTGCATATGAATCAGAGTATTGAGTATTGGTGCATATCAATCGGAGTATTGAGTATTGGTCATATGAATCAGAGTATTGAGTATTGGTGCATATCAATCGGAGTATTGAGTATTGGTCATTTGAATCAGAGTATTGAGAGAGTATTGGTGCATATGAATTGGAGTATTGAGAGAGTATTGGTGCATATGAATTGGAGTATTGAGAGAGTATTGGTGCATATGAATTGGAGTATTGAGAGAGTATTGGTGCATATGTACTCCTGACTTCCTGTATCCGGTGAGCGTGTTTCTTGACTGCTATCACTCTGCTCTCTGTTTGCTCTAACAAACACATTACAAATCCACGTATTGTACACCAAGCTAACTGTGTAAGCACTCCGAGTCAGCTGTACTGTAGCTGAGGTTTAGGTAGCGGTTGTTTGTCTGGTCTCGGAGTCTGTTGTGCGGGCCCGGATCCGTACTAGCTTAGCCTAGCCTAGCTTAGCCTAGCCTAGCCGCTAACTCGCTACTCCTATGGCGGCTGCTGTCTCTCCCTCAGTCCTTTACTGCTCGAGTTGCCATATGGCGAGTCTAAACCCTGGATCCTTCTCTGAGGGTAGTGATAGATGTGTGAAGTGTAGTGTAGTCGTAGCTCTGGAATCCAGGGTCAGTGAGTTAGAGCTGCGTCTCCGAGCACTGGAGTCTCGAGCTAGCGCTAGCATTAGCTACAGCCAGGCCGTATCCTCAGGGACAGCGGAGCGCAGCTTTAGGGAAAGGCAGAGGAGAACTAGCGAGCCTAGCCTCCCAGCCCGTCCTCCGCAGCTGGGACAAGACCAGGATAGTGATGGCTTTGTGACTGTTCGGAGAGGGCGACGTGTTGTTGGTAGTTTCCCCATTGGGCCTCCTCCTGTTAGCATTTACAATCACTGGGACGCTCTGTCCGGCTGCGCCCCCGCGCGGCCGGGCGGGGAAGAAGGCCCCACTGAGAGAGCCGCTGAGAGAGCTGCTGAGAGAGCCGATGGAGTCGCTGATGCGCTGGTAATTGGCTCCTCTATTGTTAGAGGTGTTAAGATCCCAGGAGCCACTGTTCGGTGCTTCCCTGGGGCCAGGCTTGGTGATATTGAAGGGAATCTGAGGCTCATGATGACCCACAAGCAGCGTTTCCGTCGAATTGTTATTCACGCGGGTGGTAATGACGTTCGGCGGAAACAGTCCGAGGTGTTGAAGCTGCAAGTCGCCGCCGTGTGCAAGCTGGCTAGCACAATGGCCGACACTGTCATCTTCTCTGGGCCCCTACCTAGCACTAGCAGTGCAGAAGCATTCAGCAGACACTCGGCTTTCAACCGCTGGCTGTCTGGCTGGTGCCCTCGAAGTGGTGTTGTTCATGTTGACAATTGGAGTGCCTTTTGGGGAAAGCCCGGTCTCATCCGCTCGGATGATATCCACCCAACGTTGGCGGGTACATCCCTTTTGGCTAAGAATTTGGCCCTGGCTCTAAACTGTTCTGCTCGGCTCAAATGACGATGCAGAACTGAGGCCCGGGTGCAGAGCTGCTCTGCCACAACCTCTGAGCCCCCATCTGTTCAGTTACTAGCCTCAGAAGCTAGTCAGATTGAAACTGTGTGTGCATGTGTGTGTGTGCCTGTGTGTGCTCAGTTACTAGCCTCAGAACCTAGTCAGATTGAAACTGTGTGTGTTCCCCGCTTGAAGTCTAAAGCACTATATGCGAGGAAATCTGACCTAGGTGTCAGACACAGTAACTTAATAAAAGTTCAGACAGACAGAAATAGTTCTAACAGTAGGGTTGTTAAATGTGGTTTAATGAACGTCAGATCAATCTCGTCTAAATCGCTTCTCATAAACGAACTTATTATAGACAAGGGCTTGGATCTGTTAGCGCTCTCGGAGACTTGGCTCCAACAAGACGAGTACGTTAGATTGAATGAGTGCACTCCTCCGACGCATGTTAACTACCAGAAAGCCAGAGCTACAGGTCGCGGCGGTGGTGTTGCGATTATATCACACACCAACTTGGTTCTTAGTCCCAAAACCAACAACGCTTTTCACTCGTTTGAAAACTTAACACTTTCAATCACCTGTCCTGGGTGGAGAAAACAAAAAGCAGTACTATTTATAGTTTTATACCGACCTCCTGGTCCTTACAGCGAGTTCCTAACAGAATTCTCTGACTTCATTTCAAACCTAGTTTTGGAATGGGAAAACATAGTTATAGCTGGAGACTTCAATATACATGTGGACGACAGCACTGACAGCTTAAACAAAGCTTTCAGCGCCGTACTAGATGGTGTTGGTTTTACTCAGAATGTCGAGGAACCTACTCACATTCATAACCACACCTTGGACCTTGTCCTGACCTACGGCTGTGATGTCTCCAATGTTGACATCCAGCGTCAAAGCTCGTTGCTGTCTGACCATTTCTTGATCACGTTTGATCTCGCTTTGGAGGACTTTCCTGTCCCGCAAGATAAAACCATAATGAAAAGAACCTTAAATGATAAATCTATCACAAGGTTCAAAGAACTAATACAGCCTATGTTGAATACTGCTGCAGGTGAACCTGTTCACAGCAGCTGCAGTCCCTCAGTCATCGACCAAACGGTGGGCAACACTATGGAGTCTTTAAAATCTGCATTAAATGCAGCAGCTCCTTTAAAACAGAAAACCATTAGGATTAGATCATCGTCGCCCTGGTACAGTGTTCAACTCCACACTTTAAAACAGGACGTCAGAAAATTGGAGAGGCTATATCGCCACTCCCACTCGGAGCCTGTCCACAGGGAGTGGAAAGCAGGTCTCCGAAACTACAAGAAGGCCCTTCGCGGGGCTCGAACTCAATACTATTCAACTTTAATAGAAGCGAATAAAAACAACAGTAGATTTTTGTTTGGTACCGTCGCTAAACTCACAAACTGCCATAGCGCAATCGAGCCTAAAATTCCAAGCTCACTGAGCAGTGTCGACTTTCTCCACTTCTTTAATAATAAAATTACATCCATCCGTGACAAGCTGGAGGAGGTTGCTCCTGCTGTTAGTGGTGGACAGGTTGAAGCGGCATACGTGACTTCCCACTTAGACTCTTCAGTGGGCCTTAATAAATTCATGGCTGTGAGCCAAGCAGAGGTGATCTCTGTGGTCACATCCTCAAAAGCCTCAACTTGCATGTTAGACGCAGTCCCGACATGGCTCTTCAAAGACATACTTCCTTTGATAATTGAGCCTATCGTAAATATAATAAACGCATCCATACAATGTGGCTATGTCCCACAAGCTTTTAAAACCGCGGTAATCAAACCCCTTCTGAAGAAAACAAACCTGGACCCAGAAATACTTACAAACTACAGACCGATCTCGAACCTCACTTTTATATCTAAAATCCTGGAAAAACTTATAGCTGAGCAGCTCCGCTGCCACCTGCAGGAAAATGATATGTTTGAAGTCTTTCAATCAGGATTCAGAGCTCATCATAGACTGAAACGGCACTAGTCAAAGTCACAAATGACTTACTACTAGCTGCCGATAATGGACAAGTGTCAGTGCTGGTCCTACTGGACCTTAGTGCTGCATTTGACACAATAGACCACAGCATTCTACTGCAGAGGCTAGAATGTGATATAGGTCTTAGAGGAACAGCCCTTGGCTGGTTTAAATCCTATTTATCAGATCGATATCACTTCGTCAATGTGAATCAGAACTCGTCGCCTTATTCTGGAGTGGAATTCGGTGTGCCGCAGGGTTCGGTACTCGGACCGATTCTTTTTACTCTCTACATGCTGCCACTGGGAAACATTATTAAAAAGCATGGAATTAATTTCCACTGCTATGCAGATGACACACAGCTTTATCTGTCGATGAAGCCTAATCAGACAGATCAGCTAGAAAAGCTCAGTGCCTGCATAAAGGACCTTAAAATGTGGATGACTCTTAACTTCCTA
This sequence comes from Knipowitschia caucasica, assembly GCA_964034765.1. NCBI lineage: Eukaryota > Metazoa > Chordata > Actinopteri > Gobiiformes > Gobiidae > Knipowitschia > Knipowitschia caucasica. Next base: position 37,067,635 of record OZ035840.1, read on the forward strand.
CTTCTCAACCCGGAGAAGACAGAAGTGATCCTACTCGGTCCGAAGCGCCTGCGTGACTCCCTCACTAACCAGATGGTTACTCTCGATAATGTCAGTATAATACCCAGTAACACTGTGAGGAATCTTGGAGTCATTTTTGACCAAGAACTCTCCTTCAAGGCTTATATAAGCCAAGCAACTAAAACGGCGTACTTCCACTTACGGAACATCGCTAAAATTAGGAATTTCCTTCCTAAAAGTGACGCGGAAAAACTCATTCACGCGTTTGTCACCTCAAGGCTTGACTACTGTAACGCTTTACTGGCAGCGTGCCCTAAAGCCTCTTTGAAGAGCTTCCAGCTCGTTCAGAATACAGCAGCTAGGATCTTAACAGGTACCAAAAGGAGGGAGCACATAACTCCGGTGTTAAAATCACTCCACTGGCTCCCTGTGGAGTACAGAATAAAGTTTAAAATCCTACTCTTAACATATAAAGCCATAAATGGCTTGGCTCCTTCTTATCTCCAAGACACGTTAGTGTCGTATCAACCAAGTCGAGCGTTGCGCTCACAAAACGCCAGACGTCTGGTGGTCCCTAAGGTCTCAAAGGTCACTGTTGGTGGCAGAGCATTTAGCTACCAAGCTCCTTTACTGTGGAATCAGCTTCCCATTTATGTTAAGGAAGCAGATACGGTCTCCACATTCAAGGCCAGGCTTAAAGCACTTTACTTTAATTTAGCATATAATTAGGTAATATATAATATGTAGTGTATATATTATATATATATGCTGTATTATGTTATATATTATGTTATATATTATTCAATAATGTATTGTGTTATGTTGTATATTATGTTATATATTATGCTGTATGTTATTCTTTATTCAAGGCTAGGTTTAAAACAGTCCTCTTTAGTTTAGCATATGGCTAGGAAGGTAAGACTCGGAGAAGGTTAAACTCCTCAGAGTGTTAGTCAAGCTGCATAGGGAGTCAGTTTGCTGGGAGAAGTATGGTAACTTGAGCACTATCCTCTCCTCCTTCCTACTTTATCTGTTTAGCATTTTTAGGATTCTGACTGTAGTTTGTTCATTGCTATTCACCCGTTGTCCCATTGTCTGTTTCATGGTACGATGACGGGATCTCTGAGCCTGGCCTCTTCCATCTACACCTGCGGACTGCCCCGCCCGACCCGCCTGGGAGTGCTTCGGTCCTGCACCGGACCTGTCCACGTTCAGCGTCCACTGGTCCACGTTCTGTAGCTAGCTTAGGTCCTAGATCATTAGTCTGTCCGTCCGGAGGAGCGGATCCCTTTCTCATATGGGTCTCCCTCCCTGTGGGTTTCCCTAGTTCTCCTCCAAGGTTTCTCACTTTTTCCCACTGGGTTTTTTAAGAGTTTTTCCTTGTCGATGCAGGAGGGTCTTGTTGGACAGTTAGTGTCCAACAGAAAGGATTGGTGATGATCAGGACACTTTAGCATTCTACAACATGTATGGACATTTTCTTCTGTGTGTGCTTTATATTCTTCATGTGTTTTAACTGTTGATTCTCTGACCTGTGTTGGTGATTTCAATGGTTTTGTTAAGTCTCTGAGATGACTTCTGTTGTGACCTAGGGCTATACAAGAATAAATTGTATTGTGTATTGTATTGTATATGAATCGGAGTATTGAGAGAGTATTGGTGCATATGAATCAGAGTATTGAGAGAGTATTGGTGCATATGAATCGGAGTATTGAGTATTGGTGCATATGAATCGGAGTATTGAGAGAGTATTGGTGCATATGAATCAGAGTATTGAGTATTGGTGCATATGAATCGAAGTATTGAGTATTGGTCATATGAATCAGAGTATTGAGTATTGGTGCATATGAATCAGAGTATTGAGTATTGGTGCATATGAATCAAAGTATTGAGTATTGGTGCATATGAATCGGAGTATTAAGTATTGGTGCATATGAATCGGAGTATTGAGTATTGGTGCATATGAATCAGAGTATTGAGAGAGTATTGGTGCATATGAATTGGAGTATTGAGAGAGTATTGGTGCATATGAATTGGAGTATTGAGAGAGTATTGGTGCATATGAATTGGAGTATTGAGAGAGTATTGGTGCATATGAATCGGAGTATTGAGAGAGTATTGGTGCATATTAATTGGAGTATTGAGAGAGTATTGGTGCATATGTATTGGAGTATTGAGAGAGTATTGGTGCATATGAATTGGAGTAATGAGTATTGGTGCATATGAATCGGAGTATTGAGAGAGTATTGGTGCATATGAATTGGAGTATTGAGAGAGTATTGGTGCATATGAATCAGAGTATTGAGAGAGTATTGGTGCATATGAATCAGAGTATTGAGAGAGTATTGGTGCATATGAATCAGAGTATTGAGAGAGTATTGGTGCATATGAATCAGAGTATTGAGAGAGTATTGGTGCATATGAATCAGAGTATTGAGAGAGTATTGGTGCATATGAATCAGAGTATTGAGAGAGTATTGGTGCATATGAATCAGAGTATTGAGAGAGTATTGGTGCATATGAATCATAGTATTGAGGGAGTATTGGTGCATATGAATCTGAGTATTGAGAGAGTATTGGTGCATATGAATCAGAGTATTGAGAGAGTATTGGTGCATATGAATCAGAGTATTGAGAGAGTATTGGTGCATATGAATCAGAGTATTGAGAGAGTATTGGTGCATATGAATCGGAGTATTGAGAGAGTATTGGTGCATATGAATCAGAGTATTGAGAGAGTATTGGTGCATATGAATCAGAGTATTGAGAGAGTATTGGTGCATATGAATCGGAGTATTGAGTATTGGTGCATATGAATCAGAGTATTGAGAGAGTATTGGTGCATATGAATCAGAGTATTGAGAGAGTATTGGTGCATATGAATCAGAGTATTGAGTATTGGTGCATATAAATCAGAGTATTGAGAGAGTATTGGTGCATATGAATCAGAGTATTGAGAGAGTATTGGTGCATATGAATCAGAGTATTGAGGGAGTATTGGTGCATATGAATCAGAGTATTGAGAGAGTATTGGTGCATATGAATCAGAGTATTGAGTATTGGTGCAACTACCCGACACCTCCGTCGCTTCCCACTCTCTGGTCCTGTTCCCGCTGAGGCCCAGCGTGTGGCTTTAATTGTTTCTTTAGTGGTCCCTGACTCCGGGTGACACGCGGCGCAGCACCCTCGGGTGTCGACATCACACGCACACAGTGGACATGATACAATGAGTCACCAGACACTCACACTCGCCGTGCTTACTCCCTCTGCACCGCCATCCTGCACTCACTGAGAGACCGCTGCTCGTCAGATCGGAAATGAACGCACTTTTGATGTTTTATGGAACAAAGGAAACATTTCAAGTTGATTTGTGAAGAACAGAGGAGGTTGTTAAAGCTGTCATATCAGTTCAATTTGAGTAAAAGAATGTTATGAGTTGATTTTCCAGCTCAGTTCATTTCAATTCAATGTATTTTGTGTATCCCATGTCACAACAGTAGTTATCTCAATACATATACTAAGATGTCCTAAAAACTATCAGTTCAAACTCAGAAATGCAGCTATAAAAAACACAGAGCCATTGTTCCATAAGAGGCAGAGACTAATGTTCATAAATGTTACTGCTAAAAAGTATTGGAAATTAGAAATGAAGCAATGAGAAAAAACAAAGGTTCAGGTTCAGTCCTTAAAAACTTCCAAATTACGTTTGTTTAAGATTCAAGATAAACTTTACAGTCCGGGACATGGGGATATTGTCTTGGGCTATTCACCGATGCTGCAGCCGACCAGGGTACAAAAACCATTAAGAAGCGCACAAATATACAAAATATAAAAAAGCGATAAAAGCGATAAAACAACTAAACTTACACAAACTATTTTTATAATATATACATTATGCTGAAACTTATACAAAATCTATTTCTACTTTAAACTGGTTTGCATCTTGAGCCAAAGCTAATTCCTCGTTGGTGAAAATAACAATAATTCAGAATCTGATGTTGACCGAAGCCAAACGAGGGCTTCTCATTGGTCGACTGTGACGTCAATCTCCTACTTCACCCAGTAATCTCGTTTCTATGCTTTTAGAGTTGTTCAAGGCTTTGAAGGTTCTTTTAATGAGACAAAGTTAAAAAAGCTAGTACTGCTTAATTACCATGTGTTTGGGCGGTACACCTCCGCCTTCATGTCAGGTAATTAAGCAGTACTAGCTTTTTATGCTTTGTCTCATTAAAAGAACCTTCAAAGCCTGTATAAACAGTTATGGACTTTGGTCACCTGCCCCCTGTGGACCAATGGCTCTATGTGTTTATGGTATCATTGCAATTGCTGTGTTTAAACTGTTTGATTCTCTGATCTGTGTTGGCGAATCGACAGCTTTGTAAAGTCCTCTGAGATAACTTCTGTTATGATATTGGGTTATATAAAAATGTTATCTGACTATCACCATTGACATCACAGCTTTGAATCTGCAGTATCTCACTACCCCCTTTCCAAGTTGCTCAATAACAAAAAATAAATTCATAACGTAAACGTAAATGTGCACTTTATTGTCCTCGTAGGGAAATCCATCCTCTGCATTTGACCCTGATGCCGCTAAGGCTTATGTCAGGAGCAGTGGTCGCCGTAGTAACAGCGCCCGGGAACCCATCTCCAGATGTTGATGCTCTGGGTCAGGACCAGAGCTGGAGGATTTAACCTAGTGTGCATGTGTTAAGTGGTAGGGGAAACTGGGGCACCTGGAGGAAACCTAGCAGACATGGGGAGAACATGCAAACTCCACTCAGAAAGACCCTGATCCGACCGGGATTCCAAACCAGGACCTTCTTGCTGAGAGGCGATAGTGCTAACCACTCAGCCACCGTGCCGTTCATCTATCCGTACCCTATCTAAACCTACTGCCCAAAAGGAATGACTTTCTGCCATTTTGGTCCCGAAAACTATCTTTCTGTGGACAATTGAGAGTCCATCATTAAAGATACTCACTTTTGTATCAAGACTTTCTCATAACGGCAGACTTCAAACCCTCCCTATTCAATCGGATTCTCCTTCTTTGTGTGTGTAGCCCCCATTGTTCCCGCTCTGGCTTTTGTCTATCTTTGGCTTGAATATTGACGTGTGCGCCTGTTTCTGTGCTCTCTCCTCCTCTGCCTGTGCTGGCTGCCTTCACGGGAGCCTCTCAAACTCACAGTATGTGGCTGCTTTCACCGCCGCCGCCGCCGCCGTTGTCAGGCATGAACCAATCGCTTTAGCCGGAACCCGATATACCACCGAGCTAGAACCGCTGCTCCACCGTCTCCGGCCTCCCCTTCACTCTGCACCATCCACTCTGTGTCCTATTTAAAGAGCGACTAAACACCAAATCAACTTTTTTTAACTCATAAACTGCATAAGTATGTTTATTGTAGTGCTCTCTACATATCCTGGTCATTTTTTTGACATTTTAGTTCAAATTAGATAAAATATCACTTTTGAGCCAAAAAACGCTGTGTGGCGCCCTCTCAACCTTTTTGGTGGTACTACATTTGAATTTGGTTCTGGCCTCTCCATCGACTCTGAAGTTCTCTATGACATCAGTTGTTTTGTGTGACGTCAGTCTGTCAGAGCCAGTGATATGAACCCATTCAACTCTCACACACGCCCCAGCTGCAGTTTGGAGTATTCTGGCGCCATCTAGTGGATTAAAATTAAATTACATGAGTCATTCTGAGATTATTGAGTGTGATTAGGTTCAGGTGTGTAGCTTTACAATTATCTTAGTGTGTAAACAAGGGTGGAATGAGACTTTCTGGTGTAAACTATTGCTTTAAGCAGCAATGACAACTGTCTGCTTTTTTTTGTGTGACAAGTGAGCTGTCAATCACAGCCCAGACCACGCCCAACTCTAAGCCCCCCTTCTTGTCCCTTGGTCCTCCAGGCAACGCCCTTTTTAGAGAACATTTTCAAATCTTCATGTGGGCGGAGTCAGGCTGGGCACAGGTGTTTAGTCGCTCTTTAAGGCTGAGACGTTCTGGGCAAATATCTCGGAAAACAAAACACAACGGTTACAACTGAGATTATTAAGATTAAAATACTCTGATTCTCACTTTTTCTTCCACTGGGTTTTTGGAGTTGTTTGTTGCAGATGAAGGAGGGACTAAGGACAGAGGGGATGATCCAGGACAGTGGTAGTAATCATTATTTATATAGCGCCTTTCACAGACCAGAGTCACAGATTTGCAATATTCAGGAATGTATTTGTCATTTGCAGTAAAACCACATTGGAAAAACTGTGCGAGACTCCCCAGTGTGCAGCAGCGCTTTACAATGTGGGCACTTGTCTCTCAAACTCAGAGATGGGAGCGAGGTCGCCAGTATTCAACATGTTTTTAGTGGTAGGGCAAATCCAACTCTTAGGGATTCACTGACACTGGTATCGGGATACTCGTACTCATACAGGACCCGGTGGATTCTTAATTCATATTAACGTCACGACAGCAGACGGCGAGAAAACAAGAGTAAAGCAGACTGCACTTTGTGTTTAGGCAAAACTGTCATGAGGCAAAACAAACACGTATAAACCAGGAACCTGAAGAAACATCTGAAACTCTCCACCACACAGAGTATAGCACCTTTGCTAGCACTGGAGCTAATTCTATGCACCATGTGTATGAGTGGAAAATAACAGTTGTTTAATGTTGAAATGAGAAATAAAACATTTTAAATTCCAGTTGTATTAGTTTTATGATTTCGCAGGAATAACACAATGCAGTAATATTTACAGTCTATGCAGTACTCGTATCGGTATTCAGTATCGGCAAGTACTCGGTGCATCCCTAGTTGATCTTATCCTAAACAGCAGATAAAACAGGCTTAAACTGTGCCTCCCGATCATCCTCTACCTTTATCTGATTTCCTGCTATTTCCAAGTTTTATATTTTTATTCATGCCGCCCCCTGTTACTTGGAGGTCACTCGGCGCCGCAGATACAAAAGCTGTGAAAAGCCCTTGCTCACCTCCTACGGCGAAGAACAACGCTGCTCAGACAGGCTGTTTGTGCCGCCGCCAAACCACACTCACCTTGAACCCACAACCACAGCCTCAGAACCACAGCCTCAGAACCACAGCCTCAGAACCACAGCCTCAGAACCACAGCCTCAGAACCACAGCCTCAGAACCACAGCCTCAGAACCACAGCCTCAGAACCGCAGCCTCAGAACCACAGCCTCAGAACCACAGCCTCAGAACCACAGCCTCAGAACCACAGCCTCAGAACCACAGCCTCAGAACCACAGCCTCAGAACCACAGCCTCAGAACCACAGCCTCAGAACCGCAGCCTCAGAACCACAGCCTCAAATCCATTACTATTCTTCACCTTGAACCCACAACCACAGCCTCAAATTCATCAAACTCACCTTGAACTCAGAACCACAGCCTCAGAACCACAGCCTCAGAACCACAGCCTCAGAACCACAGCCTCAGAACCATTACTATTCTTCTTCTTGGTCCAGTTTGTATTTCCAAGTCAGAAGCCACTGGTTCTGTTTCAAAGGTGAGATTGCTTTGTCTGAGAGTCCCACAGTTACAGCCCAGAGATAAAATGTGGATGTTATTAACGTTGCACATACTGTGGTTAGAGGATCATTCAAAAGGTTCATTTTGTCTTCAGTTGAAATGTTTTTTGTGGTTCTTTAGAAATACAAGTTACATGTATGCCCTTTTTAAGCATCGGAATTTATAAGAAATGTTATGAAGGTATTTTGTATTCATGCCTTTACCTATTCTCACTCGTTTACACGTCGAGCCAAAGAAAATTCCTACTGTTGTTACGAACAATGGCAATAACGATAATTCTGATGAAATATTATGGTCTAAAACACTTGGATTGGATCGTGCAGGACATGTTTCATTGTTGTTGTTCTGTGCTTCAAGTGAAAAATATGCTGATGACACCACCATCATCGGTCTCATCAGTGACACTGATGAATCCTCTTATAGAGCCGAGATCCAAAACGTGGTTCAGTGGAGTCAAACTAACAACCTCCAGTTGAACGCATCCAAAACATGTGAACTGGTCTACGACTTCAGTCGCAATAGTTCTCATTTGCCTGTCGTAATCGACAACTCCCAGGTGCAGATCGTAGAGGAGCAAGTTTCTGGGTTTAACTCTGTCTATCCTGAAATGGGCTAAAAACACTGACCGAGTCGTTAAGAAAGCTCGTCAGTGTCTCTACTTTCTGCGTAAACTTAGAGAATTTACCACTAACTCTAAGATTGTGCTTAACTTTTATGGCTGCACCATTGAGAGTTTACTTGTTGGTTCTGTGTCTGTGTGGTTTGGAAACATCACAGATAAAGAAAAGAGAGCTTTAAACAAGGTGCTCCGCTCTGCAAAGAGGACCGTGGGCTGTGAGCTTCCTGTTCTGGAGGTTCTTTATAAATCCACACTTTTAAACAAAGCTCTTAGGATTGTTAATGACTCTTCTGGCCACCCAGGAAAAGCCTTGTTCCAGCTTCTTCCCTCTGGCAGAAGATACTGTTCTCTGAGATGCAGGACATCTCGTTATGCGAATAGTTTTTTTCCACAGGCTGTTATCAGTTTGAATAGAGCACTTTAGTGTTTTGCACTCGTATAGATCTGTTTTAAGTTGGTCAACTTCACAGTGACATTTGTTTACTGTTTTTAAAATTTGTTTTATTTTTGTCTTTTAATGTTGTTTTATGTCTGTACTTGTCCTGTGCACACTGGGAACTTTTACTAATGTATTCCAATGTGGTGTTACTGCAAATGGCGAATAAAATGAATCTGAATCGGAATCTGAACATTGTTGGTTTATGAGGATTTATAAAAAGTGTCTTCTTTGGACATAGAAGAGCAGATCCTGTCAGACCTCTGAAGCTGTGCAGGGCAGGGCCTGGTTAGTGCTGTGATGGGAGACCTCTGGGAACAGCAGGTGCCACAGTGGGGCGGCTGTGGCTGTAAAGTGCTTAACTATGGGCAGTTTCAAAATGGCCGCGGGGGCTGGAAAATGTGAAAAAACGCATCTTTGCATGTGTCAGCTGCACGAGCTCCATTCATTTAAACGAGAGACTTCTAAAGTCCACAGCGACTAAACTAGACTGGTCCAGAACACTCAGCATTGACACACATGTGGAACGGGCTTTGGGCCAAGAGCCAACTTTTGGACCATCCTGTAAAGACGTTTTCCAGAGGTCAGCTAATGCTATATGTTAGCATTGGCTAATTCTTATTCTGGGTCCACCCCCACAGGCCCGGGGTGGTACTGCAGCATGTCAGCGCACTTCATTTTGGCCACTTTTGAGCCGCGACCTTCCCACACTGGTTGAGTGTCTAAAAAAGCGCTATAAAAACAAATACAGTATAATTATTATTATTATAGTTATACACAATACAATACACAATACAATGTATTCTTGTATAGCCCTAGGTCACAACAGAAGTCATCTCAGAGACTTAACAAAACCATTGAAATCACCAGCACAGGTCAGAGAATCAACAGTTAAAACACATGAAGAATATAAAGCACACACAGAAGAAAATGTCCATACATGTTGTAGAATGCTAAAGTGTCCTGATCATCACCAATCCTTTCTGTTGGACACTAACTGTCCAACAAGACCCTCCTGCATCGACAAGGAAAAACTCTTAAAAAACCCAGTGGGAAAAAGTGAGAAACCTTGGAGGAGAACTAGGGAAACCCACAGGGAGGGAGACCCATTTGAGAAAGGGATCCGCTCCTCCGGACGGACAGGCTAATGATCTAGGACCTAAGCTAGCTACAGAACGTGGACCAGTGGACGCTGAACGTGGACAGGTGCAGGACCTAGTTATAAAAGGAGTGAGGCAGGTTAAGTCTAGACTTCAGCAATCAAGCATTATCATTTATCAGCACTTATGAACCAACGGCTCTGTGTGTTTTTTCATCATTGATTCTCTGATCTGTGGTTGCTAAAATTCCATATATACATATTTTAGTTCTTTTCTTAATGTAAAATGTACAAAATCTTTGAAAAATTGTGACCTAAGATCTGATGTCCATAACGACCAGAGAAAATAAACTCCTATTGGGTTTCAGTCTGAGTCGGAGCAGATCTAATGGTGTTATTGGAGCACTTTTTAATAGTCACTGCACAATTTGAACCTCAGTGACTTGTGAACGTCAACACACGCTGTGGGGGGTTAAGGACGCCATTTTGGGTCTGTTCACTTTAATTAATATCTGTGTTTAGAAAGAAGAAGAGTCACACCCCTTTGTCATCTCCACACGAGTGAAAAACCCACCGCTGCTTTAGGCCGGAGAGGATGAAGGGATGAGAACCACACACGTCTCTGTCCAGTCTTTTCTTGGGATTAGGAACGAAATCGATAAAACATTGTAAAAAGAGCAGTTCCCTCAAGTAAGTAAGTCCTCTTTATCAATATAGCGCATTTAAGCACTTTACAAGGTTCAGAGTTCAGATATTGTTCCATTCTCTCCACACGGTGATGACAGAAGCGAGACTCTGAACACACTGGTCCATCAAAGCCTCTGACCAAACACCCTCCATTCACTCTCATTACATTCAGACCTATTGTGCATGTTTTTAGTGGTAGGGGAAACCGTAGCACCCAGAGGAAACCTACGCAGACACGAGGAGAACATGCAAACTCCACTCAGAAAGGCCCTGTTCCACCGGGATTCAAACCCAGGACCTTCTTAAAACAGCAAGACAAGTTTCACAGAGATCCACAGAGATAATTACAGATCAACAGCCAGTTTTTATGCTACGTCCTTCTCAAAGACATAGAACAACATGAGATAGAGTGACGCACAGTGTTATGGTTTTTTATCTTGGATCAAACCGACTGGATTTGATGCAGATCTAAAACAAATTCTATGTTTTCAGCAGTTGGTTTTCAAAAAGATGGTGGAGGAAAAGGGTCAAACTGTGTTCGTAATGGAAAACATGGAGAAGAACTGAAAACAGACTAGACAAAAAATGGCAAGTACCAAATTGGGCTGTCATTCTTCCTTTTGTTCTTTGACTTTGAGAAGGACGTAGCATAAATCAGGGCTGTTGATCTGAAATAACACGTGTACTCACTGCTCATGTGCACTTTTCTCTGGGAAACTTCAGCTTCAGGGAATGTTCTGAGTCTGTTTTAAATCTTGAAAATAAAAAGTTAAATAAAAAAGACAGAAGAGAGGACATCATGGACTTTGGGATCTCTGAAAAACTAAGACGCTGCTGTTTAAAGGATTCAGAAATTGCAAATAATCTGAATAACAGAATGTTTACTGACAAAACTATGCATGATATTTCAGCCAATCACAGAGAGAGGCGAGGTCACATGACAGATCAGAGATTTAAACCAAAGCCGCTTGTCTTCCATCCTGAAGCGAGCAAACTACTCTTCAGTCTTTTCTCTTTTCTAATCCAATTCCATTTGTTTTGTATCGTCCTCAATCCCAACATGTCAGAGGACTTTACAAAGCTGTCGATTCTCCAACACAGATCAGAGAATCATCTTGGTCCTGATGCAGACTGAATACTGAAGCTTCAACTGTAGAATAATTCCCATTTCAGCCAAAAAGCTCAGTATTTACACTTCCTTTGGCGACTAATGTGTGATCCTAGTTTAACAAATCAAACAGGATTCATATTAGTCCAGAACAGGGGTCTCCAACCAGTAGCTCCGGAGCCACCAATAGCTCCCCATCCCCTTCCAGGTAGCTCGCCAAAGGAAATGACAAAATCAAATAGTATACTTACTATTTCAGATTGTATTAATTATTCTCATTATTTATTATTGTAAATGCACTTTGTCACTAGTAACACATATGTGATGATAAATAATCACTGTTCCCAATATCAGGCTTGTTCACACCCCCAGGCCTGTTTAAAGGAGTAGCTCTCTGCCTTTATGGACCCGGTAAAGTAGCTCTCTGCATTTATGGACCCGGTAAAGTAGCTCTCTGCCTTTATGGACCCGGTAAAGTAGCTCTCTGCCTTTATGGACCCGGTAAAGTAGCTCTCTGCATTTATGGACCCGGTAAAGTAGCTCTCTGCCTTTATGGACCCGGTAAAGTAGCTCTCTGCCTTTATGGACCTGGTAAAGTAGCTCTCTGCATTTATGGACCCGGTAAAGTAGCTCTCTGCCTTTATGGACCCGGTAAAGTAGCTCTCTGCCTTTATGGACCCGGTAAAGTAGCTCTCGGCCTTTATGGACTCGGTAAAGTAGCTCTCTGCCTTTATGGACCCTGTAAAGTAGCTCTCTGCCTTTATGGACCTGGTAAAGTAGCTCTCTGCCTTTATCAACCCGGTAAAGTAGCTCACTGCCTTTATGGACCCGGTAAAGTAGCTCTCTGCCTTTATCAACCCGGTAAAGTAGTTATCTGCCTTTATGGACCCTGTAAAGTAGCTCTCTGCCTTTATGGACCCGGTAAAGTAGCTCTCTGCCTTTATGGCCCTGGTAAAGTAGCTCTCTGCCTTTATGGACCCTGTAAAGTAGCTCTCTGCCTTTATGGACCCGGTAAAGTAGCTCTCTGCCTTTATGGACCCGGTAAAGTAGCTCTCTGCCTTTATCAACCCGGTAAAGTAGCTCTCTGCCTTTATGGACCCGGTAAAGTAGCTCTCTGCCTTTATGGACCCGGTAAAGTAGCTCTCTGCCTTTATGGACCTGGTAAAGTAGCTCTCTGCCTTTATGGACCCGGTAAAGTAGCTCTCTGCCTTTATGGACCCGGTAAAGTAGCTCTCTGCCTTTATGGACCCGGTAAAGTAGCTCTCTGCCTTTATGGACCCGGTAAAGTAGCTCTCTGCCTTTATGGACCCGGTAAAGTAGCTCTCTGCCTTTATGGACCCGGTAAAGTAGCTCTCTGCCTTTATGGACCCGGTAAAGTAGCTCTCTGCATTTATGGGCCTTGTAAAGTAGCTCTCTGCCTTTATGGACCCGGTAAAGTAGCTCTCTGCCTTTATGGACCCGGTAAAGTAGCTCTCTGCCTTTATGGACCCGGTAAAGTAGCTCTCTGCCTTTATGGACCCTGTAAAGTAGCTCTCTGCCTTTATGGACCCGGTAAAGTAGCTCTCTGCCTTTATGGACCCGGTAAAGTAGCTCTCTGCCTTTATGGACCCGGTAAAGTAGCTCTCTGCCTTTATGGACCCGGTAAAGTAGTTCTCTGCCTTTATGGACCCGGTAAATATAGCTCTCTGCCTTTATGGACCTTGTAAAGTAGCTCTCTGCCTTTATGGACCCTGTAAAGTAGCTCTCTGCATTTATGGACCCGGTAAAGTAGCTCTCTGCCTTTATGGACCCTGTAAAGTAGCTCTCTGCCTTTATGGACCTGGTAAAGTAGCTCTCTGACTTTATGGACCCGGTAAAGTAGCTCTCTGCCTTTATGGACCCGGTAAAGTAGCTCTCTGCCTTTATGGACCCGGTAAAGTAGCTCTCTGCCTTTATGGACCCGGTAAAGTAGCTCTCTGCCTTTATGGACCCTTTAAAGTAGCTCTCTGCCTTTATGGACCCGGTAAAGTAGCTCTCTGCCTTTATGGACCCGGTAAAGTAGCTCTCTGCCTTTATGGACCTGGTAAAGTAGCTCTCTGCCTTTATGGACCCGGTAAAGTAGCTCTCTGCCTTTATGGACCCGGTAAAGTAGCTCTCTGCCTTTATGGACCCGGTAAAGTAGCTCTCTGCCTTTATGGACCCGGTAAAGTAGCTCTCTGCCTTTATGGACCCGGTAAAGTAGCTCTCTGCCTTTATGGACCCGGTAAAGTAGCTCTCTGCCTTTATGGACCTGGTAAAGTAGCTCTCTGCATTTATGGACCCGTTAAAGTAGCTCTCTGCCTTTATGGACCCGGTAAAGTAGCTCTATGCCTTTATGGACCCGGTAAAGTAGCTCTCTGCCTTTATGGACCCTGTAAAGTAGCTCTCTGCCTTTATGGACCCTGTAAAGTAGCTCTCTGCCTTTATGGACCCGGTAAAGTAGCTCTCTGCCGTCTTTGGACCCGGTAAAGTAGCTCTCTGCCTTTATGGACCTGGTAAAGTAGCTCTCTGTCTTTATGGACCTGGTAAAGTAGCTCTCTGCTTTATGGACCCAGTAAAGTAGCTCTCTGTCTTTATGGACCTGGTAAAGTAGCTCTCTGCCTTTATGGACCCGGTAAAGTAGCTCTCTGCCTTTATGGACCCGGTAAAGTAGCTCTCTGCTTTATGGACCCAGTAAAGTAGCTCTCTGTCTTTATGGACCTGGTAAAGTAGCTCTCTGTCTTTATGGACCTGGTAAAGTAGCTCTCTGCCTTTATGGACCTGGTAAAGTAGCTCTCTGTCTTTATGGACCTGGTAAAGTAGCTCTCTGCCTTTATGAACCCGGTAAAGTAGCTCTCTGCCTTTATGGACCCTGTAAAGTAGCTCTCTGCCTTTATGGACCCGGTAAAGTAGCTCTCTGCCTTTATGGACCCGGTAAAGTAGCTCTCTGCCTTTATGGACCCGGTAAAGTAGCTCTCTGCATTTATGGACCCGGTAAAGTAGCTCTCTGCCTTTATAGACCCTGTAAAGTAGCTCTCTGCCTTTATGGACCCAGTAAAGTAGCTCTCTGCCTTTATGGACCCTGTAAAGTAGCTCTCTGCCTTTATGGACCCGGTAAAGTAGCTCTCTGCCTTTATGGATCCGGTAAAGTAGCTCTCTGCCTTTATGGATCCGGTAAAGTAGCTCTCTGCCTTTATGGACCCGGTAAAGTAGCTCTCTGCCTTTATGGACCCTGTAAAGTAGCTCTCTGTCTTTATGGACCCTGTAAAGTAGCTCTCTGCCTTTATGGACCTGGTAAAGTAGCTCTCTGCCTTTATGGACCTGGTAAAGTAGCTCTCTGCCTTTATGGACCCGGTAAAGTAGCTCTCTGCCTTTATGGACCCGGTAAAGTAGCTCTCTGCCTTTATGGACCCGGTAAAGTAGCTCTCTGCCTTTATGGACCCGGTAAAGTAGCTCTCTGCCTTTATGGACCCAGTAAAGTAGCTCTCTGCCTTTATGGACCCGGTAAAGTAGCTCTCTGCCTTTATCAACCCGGTAAAGTAGCTCTCTGCCTTTATGGACCCGGTAAAGTAGCTCTCTGCCTTTATGGACCCGGTAAAGTAGCTCTCTGCCTTTATGGACCCGGTAAAGTAGCTCTCTGCCTTTATGGACCTGGTAAAGTAGCTCTCTGCCTTTATCAACCCGGTAAAGTAGCTCTCTGCCTTTATGGACCCTGTAAACTAGCTCTCTGCCTTTATGGACCCGGTAAAGTAGCTCTCTGCCTTTATCAACCCGGTAAAGTAGCTCTCTGCCTTTATGGACCCGGTAAAGTAGCTCTCTGCCTTTATGGACCCTGTAAAGTAGCTCTCTGCCTTTATGGACCTGGTAAAGTAGCTCTCTGCCTTTATGGACCCGGTAAAGTAGCTCTCTGCCTTTATGGACCTGGTAAAGTAGCTCTCTGCCTTTATCAACCCGGTAAAGTAGCTCTCTGCCTTTATGGACCCGGTAAAGTAGCTCTCTGCTTTTATGGACCCGGTAAAGTAGCTCTCTGCCTTTATGGACCCGGTAAAGTAGCTCTCTGCCTTTATGGACCCAGTAAAGTAGCTCTCTGCCTTTATGGACCCGGTAAAGTAGCTCTCTGCGTTTATGGACCCGGTAAAGTAGCTCTCTGCCTTTATGGACCCGGTAAAGTAGCTCTCGGCCTTTATGGACCCGGTAAAGTAGCTCTCTGCCTTTATGGACCCGGTAAAGTAGCTCTCTGCCTTTATGGACCCGGTAAAGTAGCTCTCTGCCTTTATGGACCTGGTAAAGTAGCTCTCTGCCTTTATGGACCTGGTAAAGTAGCTCTCTGCCTTTATGGACCTGGTAAAGTAGCTCTCTGCCTTTATGGACCTGGTAAAGTAGCTCTCTGTCTTTATGGACCTGGTAAAGTAGCTCTCTGCCTTTATGGACCTGGTAAAGTAGCTCTCTGCCTTTATGGACCTGGTAAAGTAGCTCTCTGCCTTTATGGACCTGGTAAAGTAGCTCTCTGCCTTTATGGACCTGGTAAAGTAGCTCTCTGCCTTTATCAACCCGGTAAAGTAGCTCTCTGCCTTTATGGACCCTGTAAACTAGCTCTCTGCCTTTATGGACCCGGTAAAGTAGCTCTCTGCCTTTATCAACCCGGTAAAGTAGCTCTCTGCCTTTATGGACCCGGTAAAGTAGCTCTCTGCCTTTATGGACCCTGTAAAGTAGCTCTCTGCCTTTATGGACCTGGTAAAGTAGCTCTCTGCCTTTATGGACCCGGTAAAGTAGCTCTCTGCCTTTATGGACCTGGTAAAGTAGCTCTCTGCCTTTATCAACCCGGTAAAGTAGCTCTCTGCCTTTATGGACCCGGTAAAGTAGCTCTCTGCTTTTATGGACCCGGTAAAGTAGCTCTCTGCCTTTATGGACCCGGTAAAGTAGCTCTCTGCCTTTATGGACCCAGTAAAGTAGCTCTCTGCCTTTATGGACCCGGTAAAGTAGCTCTCTGCGTTTATGGACCCGGTAAAGTAGCTCTCTGCCTTTATGGACCCGGTAAAGTAGCTCTCGGCCTTTATGGACCCGGTAAAGTAGCTCTCTGCCTTTATGGACCCGGTAAAGTAGCTCTCTGCCTTTATGGACCCGGTAAAGTAGCTCTCTGCCTTTATGGACCTGGTAAAGTAGCTCTCTGCCTTTATGGACCTGGTAAAGTAGCTCTCTGCCTTTATGGACCTGGTAAAGTAGCTCTCTGCCTTTATGGACCTGGTAAAGTAGCTCTCTGTCTTTATGGACCTGGTAAAGTAGCTCTCTGCCTTTATGGACCTGGTAAAGTAGCTCTCTGCCTTTATGGACCTGGTAAAGTAGCTCTCTGCCTTTATGGACCTGGTAAAGTAGCTCTCTGCCTTTATGGACCCGGTAAAGTAGCTCTCTGGGTGAAAGAGGTTGGAGACACCTGGTCCAGAACTTTCACTCCATCTTCGTACCTTCATCATATTAACTCCGGGGGCACTTGCTCACCCTCTGGTGGCTCAGGAGTGTATTACACCTGCTGGTGAAAGTCAGATCCTGTCAGACCTCTGAAGCTAAGCTGGACAGGTCCAGGGTAGTGCTGTGATGGGAGACCTGGGAACAGCAGGTGCCACAGTGGGGCAGCTGCGGGTGTAAAGTGCCAAACTGTGGTTGTGTCCTTAGGCAAGACACTTCCCCCACATTAGAATGAGTCTGGTGTGTGTGTGAGTGGTTGGTGGTGGTGGGAGGGGCCGATGGCACAGACTGGTGGCTATGCTTCTGTCAGTGTGCCCCAGGGCAGCTGTGGCTACAGTAGTAGTTTATCACCAACGTGTTTGGAGTTAAATCAAAATGATATGAAGCGTCTCGGGATGTCCAAAAAAGCGCTGTATAAATGTATGTATGTATTATTATTATTATTATTATATGAATACTATGACTAATAATTCAGCAGTCGACATGATTTCCACTTCATAGATGACATGTTATTATTCATCTGACAGATACAAGTCATTTCTGCGGAGAGCTGATCCCATCGACAGTCAGTATGTTCGGGACATTTTACAGTTCTGTGAAATTGATTAAATAAAAACAGAAAGGAGCCATTATGTGGAGGATTTAGAGGTGAAAAGCAATCGGACACACAGCTCACCTTTGGACAGCGCTCTGACATCAGCACAGACACACGTTGAGTTGCGACCGCTGCCTTCATCACCACATAAAATCCATTGACATTCACAGAAACGCCTGAGCAAAAACGTGGAGTCAGACGAGTGTAGAGGCAGACTGTGGGGTAAGCCCGCGGAGCCCTCAGAAGGTCACGTCCACGGTTCTGTGTACACACCGGGATGTGCAGACGCGAGAGGCTTCTAAGTCAAACTGTCAGTGACATTAATCGGGAGGATGTATGTTTTGGGGCCGTTATTCCAACCTTTTCGTTAGCGCTGGTTGCTAATATACCATTTCAAAGCGACATATTGTTTGATGGAGACAGTCAGGCGGATGAAGTCTACTCAGACAAACACTGTACACGACGCACACTCGCTCATAAAAGGCTGGGATCTCTTATTCTCTTTCATCTTCAATTATAATCTTGATTTAGGGAAAAGGAACAAGGGAAAGGAGGAGATGGCTGCCAGATTAATCGCAATTCGCAAAGAGAACAACCAAAAGGATTGATAGAAGCTTCACTCGGGAGAACCCAGACTTTAAAATATATTTGTTGGGAAAAATGATCAGTGCTATTTTTGGAAAGTGGCATCGATGACCGAATCTGGCACATTTTGGAGCATATTAGCTTCTTTGGGTTCTTGGGTACATACATTAGTGACTGTGTTAAACCAAAAAGTCCTCCTTCTTTTGCCGGTTCAGGTTAACGGTCTTCACAGATGTCACAAACACAGAAGGTCCGTCACGGTCCCTCAGTCTCCTATCAGTCAGTTTTAAACCAGTTTCACTGTGAACTGTGTCATATCACCCAGCTCTGATGTGAGTCAGGAGAATGGAAATGGCATATTTCCCCAAAGTGATGCATTTCTGGTAGAGACAGAGGCAGAGAGAGAGATAAAGACAGAGACAGAGACAGAGACAGAGACAGAGACAGAGATAAAGACAGAGACAGAGGCAGAGGCAGAGAGAGAGATAAAGACAGAGACAGAGGCAGAGACAGAGATAAAGATAGAGACAGAGGCAGAGGCAGAGACAGAGACAGAAACAGAGACAGAGACAGAGGCAGAGACAGAGACAGAGACAGAGGCAGAGGCAGAGACAGAGACAGAGACAGAGACAGAGACAAAGACAGAGGCAGAGACAGAGACAGAGGCAGAGGCAGAGACAGAGACAGAGACAGAGACAGAGACAGAGGCAGAGACAGAGACAGAGACAGAGGCAGAGGCAGAGACAGAGACAGAGGCAGAGGCAGAAACAGAGACAGAGACAGAGACAGAGGCAGAGACAGAGGCAGAGACAAACAGAGACAGAGACAGAGACAGAGGCAGAGGCAGAGACAGAGACAGAGGCAGAGGCAGAGACAGACAGAGACAGAGACAGAGAGAGAGAGAGAGAGAGAGAGAGAGACAGAGGCAGAGACAGAGACAGAGGCAGAGGCAGAGACAGAGAGAGAGAGAGAGAGAGAGAGAGAGAGAGAGACAGAGACAGAGACAGAGACAGAGACAGAGACAGAGAGAGAGAGAGAGAGAGAGAGAGAGACAGAGGCAGAGACAGAGACAGAGGCAGAGGCAGAAACAGAGACAGACAGAGACAGAGGCAGAGGCAGAGGCAGAGAGAGAGAGAGAGAGAGAGAGAGAGACAGAGACAGAGACAGAGACAGAGGCAGAGGCAGAGACAAACAGAGACAGAGACAGAGACAGAGACAGAGGCAGAAACAGAGACAGACAGAGACAGAGACAGAGGCAGAGGCAGAGGCAGAGAGAGAGAGAGAGAGAGAGAGAGAGACAGAGACAGAGGCAGAGACAGAGACAGAGACAGAGGCAGAGGCAGAGACAGAGACAGAGACAGAGACAGAGACAGAGGCAGAGACAGAGACAGAGACAGAGACAGAGACAGAGACAGAGACAGAGACAGAGACAGAGACAGAG
>OZ035840.1:37089716-37098840 GCA_964034765.1 Knipowitschia caucasica
ATATTTGGATGAAAATTCAGTACCCTAGCACTGAGTCCAGTCCCTGTGCTCCTCAGAGTCCCAGCAGGAGACCAGTCCCTGTGCTCCTCAGAGTCAGAGTTAGACTCAGACTCAGAATTGTGGCATCGTTTTACTTCATGTCAACACTGTCTGGTGCAGACTGGGGACTTTTGCACATGTATTCCAATGGGGTTTTACTGCAAATGTGCACTATGTTTCTAAGGGAGTAGCCCCAGTACACTTGCTCTATGAAAACTATGGATACATTTATAACTCATTTTATCATCCCCTGGGACAAGTCTGACAATCTACTGCTTTTATCACCCTCTCACTCAAAATATTTGAACTCCCGGGCTGTATTTTTGGAGTGTGTGACGGGACAGGTTGAGACTGGAGCCCTGATGATTCTCCGTTTCTGAGATATGATCTGTCGTTGGGCAGGTTTTCGTCGGAATGGGAGGAGAGAAACTTCACTGTGTCTCAACAACATCCAAAAAAAACAATTCTTCACACACACAGTAATTGGTGATGGGGCTGAGATGGGACAGAACCGGTCGGTCTGGTTCTGTGGGGGTCAGTACTGTGTAGAGTCTCGTCTGTAGCTTTTGTCTAAAGTCTGAAATAATGACAGTTATTATTATGTTCACATGTTTCGTAACTGCAGAGGAATCCATGCAGAAGGAGCTGAGAAACACAACTAAAGAGAAGGTGAAGCTAACACTTGAGCCTGACTAACTTAAGGTGACTCTTCTGGCCACCCTGGAAAAGCCATGTTCCAGCTTCTTCCCTCTGGCAGAAGATATTGCTCTCTGAAATGCAGGACATCTCGTTACGCTGACAGTTTTTATCCACAGGCTGTTATCAGTGTGAACAAAGCACTTTAATGATTTGCACTTGTTTTGAAACTGTTTTAGTCGATCGATTTCACAGTGACATTTGTTTACTGTTTTATTTGTTTTATTTCTGTCTTTTAATGTTGTTTTATGTCTGTATTTGTCTGTACACACTGGAGACTTTTGCTAATGTATTCCAATGTAGTGTTTTTACTGCAAATGGCAAATAAACTGAATCTGAATCTTTAGCCTCATGAAGCTAACACTTGAGCCTCATGAAGCTAACACTTTAGCCTCATGAAGCTAACACTTAAGCCTCATGAAGCTAACACTTTAGCCTCATGAAGCTAACACAAAAAGCACAGATGTATTTACAGTAGACGTTGGACTCAGAGGCTGCCTGACCATAGACAACTCTGATTCGCTGGTTCAGTTCTCCCACCTGTCAATCACCTCTTGGAAGCGGGGCTTTTGACGTCACGGACAGTGCCGCGTCACAATATGAAACAGTTCGTTTCTGAGCCTCTGAAAGATCGTCTCTAAATAAAGCTGCAGGAAATCAATGAAAAAACAACTCTGTGCAAACAGCTGCGATCAAGTTTAAACCAGAGAAAGTCAAAAAGTGTCATATGGGACCTTTAAGGATGGCTGTCACCTTTAAGGATGGCTGTCATCTTTAAGGATGGCTGTCACCTTTAAGGATGGCTGTCACCTTTAAGGATGACAGTCACCTTTAAGGATGACTGTCATCTTTAAGGATGGCTGTCACCTTTAAGGATGACTGTCACCTTTAAGGATGACTGTCATCTTTAAGGATGACTGTCATCTTTAAGGATGACTGTCATATTTAAGGATGACTGTCACCTTTAAGGATGGCTGTCACCTTTAAGGATGGCTGTCACCTTTAAGGATGACTGTCATCTTTAAGGATGACTGTCACCTTTAAGGATGACTGTCACCTTTAAGGATGACTGTCACCTTTAAGGATGGCTGTCACCTTTAAGGATGACTGTCACCTTTAAGGATGACTGTCATCTTTAAGGATGACTGTCACCTTTAAGGATGGCTGTCACTTTTAAGGATGACTGTCATCTTTAAGGATGACTGTCACCTTTAAGGATGACTGTCATCTTTAAGGATGACTGTCACCTTTAAGGATGACTGTCACCTTTAAGGATGACTGTCACCTTTAAGGATGACTGTCATCTTTAAGGATGGCTGTCACCTTTAAGGATGACTGTCACCTTTAAGGATGGCTGTCACCTTTAAGGATGACTGTCACCTTTAAGGATGACTGTCATCTTTAAGGATGACTGTCACCTTTAAGGATGACTGTCACCTTTAAGGATGGCTGTCACCTTTAAGGATGACTGTCACCTTTAAGGATGACTGTCATCTTTAAGGATGACTGTCACCTTTAAGGATGACTGTCATCTTTAAGGATGGCTGTCACCTTTAAGGATGACTGTCATCTTTAAGGATGACTGTCATCTTTAAGGATGACTGTCACCTTTAAGGATGACTGTCACCTTTAAGGATGACTGTCACCTTTAAGGATGACTGTCACCTTTAAGGATGACTGTCATCTTTAAGGATGACTGTCACCTTTAAGGATGGCTGTCATCTTTAAGGATGACTGTCACCTTTAAGGATGGCTGTCACCTTTAAGGATGACAGTCACCTTTAAGGATGGCTGTCATCTTTAAGGATGACTGTCACCTTTAAGGATGGCTGTCACCTTTAAGGATGACAGTCACCTTTAAGGATGACTGTCATCTTTAAGGATGGCTGTCACCTTTAAGGATGACTGTCACCTTTAAGGATGACTGTCATCTTTAAGGATGACTGTCATCTTTAAGGATGACTGTCATATTTAAGGATGACTGTCACCTTTAAGGATGGCTGTCACCTTTAAGGATGGCTGTCACCTTTAAGGATGGCTGTCACCTTTAAGGATGACTGTCACCTTTAAGGATGGCTGTCACCTTTAAGGATGACTGTCACCTTTAAGGATGGCTGTCACCTTTAAGGATGGCTGTCACCTTTAAGGATGACTGTCATCTTTAAGGATGACTGTCACCTTTAAGGATGACTGTCACCTTTAAGGATGACTGTCACCTTTAAGGATGACTGTCATCTTTAAGGATGACTGTCACCTTTAAGGATGACTGTCATCTTTAAGGATGACTGTCACCTTTAAGGATGACTGTCACCTTTAAGGATGACTGTCACCTTTAAGGATGACTGTCATCTTTAAGGATGACTGTCACCTTTAAGGATGGCTGTCATCTTTAAGGATGACTGTCACCTTTAAGGATGACTGTCACCTTTAAGGATGACTGTCACCTTTAAGGATGACTGTCACCTTTAAGGATGACTGTCATCTTTAAGGATGACTGTCACCTTTAAGGATGACTGTCACCTTTAAGGATGACTGTCACCTTTAAGGATGGCTGTCACCTTTAAGGATGACTGTCACCTTTAAGGATGGCTGTCACCTTTAAGGATGGCTGTCACCTTTAAGGATGGCTGTCACCTTTAAGGATGACTGTCACCTTTAAGGATGACTGTCACCTTTAAGGATGGCTGTCACCTTTAAGGATGACTGTCACCTTTAAGGATGACTGTCACCTTTAAGGATGACTGTCATCTTTAAGGATGGCTGTCACCTTTAAGGATGACTGTCACCTTTAAGGATGACTGTCACCTTTAAGGATGGCTGTCACCTTTAAGGATGACTGTCACCTTTAAGGATGACTGTCACCTTTAAGGATGGCTGTCACCTTTAAGGATGGCTGTCACCTTTAAGGATGGCTGTCACCTTTAAGGATGGCTGTCACCTTTAAGGATGACTGTCACCTTTAAGGATGGCTGTCACCTTTAAGGATGACTGTCACCTTTAAGGATGGCTGTCACCTTTAAGGATGACTGTCACCTTTAAGGATGACTGTCACCTTTAAGGATGGCTGTCACCTTTAAGGATGGCTGTCACCTTTAAGGATGACTGTCACCTTTAAGGATGACTGTCACCTTTAAGGATGACTGTCACCTTTAAGGATGGCTGTCACCTTTAAGGATGGCTGTCACCTTTAAGGATGGCTGTCACCTTTAAGGATGACTGTCACCTTTAAGGATGGCTGTCACCTTTAAGGATGACTGTCACCTTTAAGGATGGCTGTCACCTTTAAGGATGACTGTCACCTTTAAGGATGACTGTCACCTTTAAGGATGGCTGTCACCTTTAAGGATGACTGTCACCTTTAAGGATGACTGTCACCTTTAAGGATGGCTGTCACCTTTAAGGATGGCTGTCACCTTTAAGGATGGCTGTCACCTTTAAGGATGACTGTCACCTTTAAGGATGGCTGTCACCTTTAAGGATGACTGTCACCTTTAAGGATGGCTGTCATCTTTAAGGATGACTGTCACCTTTAAGGATGGCTGTCACCTTTAAGGATGGCTGTCACCTTTAAGGATGACTGTCACCTTTAAGGATGACTGTCACCTTTAAGGATGACTGTCACCTTTAAGGATGGCTGTCACCTTTAAGGATGGCTGTCACCTTTAAGGATGACTGTCACCTTTAAGGATGACTGTCACCTTTAAGGATGACTGTCACCTTTAAGGATGGCTGTCACCTTTAAGGATGGCTGTCATCTTTAAGGATGACTGTCACCTTTAAGGATGACTGTCACCTTTAAGGATGACTGTCACCTTTAAGGATGACTGTCACCTTTAAGGATGGCTGTCACCTTTAAGGATGGCTGTCACCTTTAAGGATGACTGTCACCTTTAAGGATGGCTGTCACCTTTAAGGATGTCTGTCACCTTTAAGGATGACTGTCACCTTTAAGGATGGCTGTCACCTTTAAGGATGGCTGTCACCTTTAAGGATGACTGTCATCTTTAAGGATGACTGTCACCTTTAAGGATGGCTGTCACCTTTAAGGATGGCTGTCACCTTTAAGGATGACTGTCACCTTTAAGGATGACTGTCATCTTTAAGGATGACTGTCACCTTTAAGGATGGCTGTCACCTTTAAGGATGACTGTCACCTTTAAGGATGGCTGTCACCTTTAAGGATGACTGTCACCTTTAAGGATGACTGTCACCTTTAAGGATGGCTGTCACCTTTAAGGATGGCTGTCACCTTTAAGGATGACTGTCACCTTTAAGGATGACTGTCACCTTTAAGGATGACTGTCACCTTTAAGGATGGCTGTCACCTTTAAGGATGACTGTCACCTTTAAGGATGACTGTCACCTTTAAGGATGACTGTCACCTTTAAGGATGACTGTCACCTTTAAGGATGACTGTCACCTTTAAGGATGACTGTCATCTTTAAGGATGACTGTCACCTTTAAGGATGGCTGTCATCTTTAAGGATGACTGTCACCTTTAAGGATGACTGTCACCTTTAAGGATGACTGTCACCTTTAAGGATGACTGTCACCTTTAAGGATGGCTGTCACCTTTAAGGATGACTGTCACCTTTAAGGATGACTGTCATCTTTAAGGATGACTGTTTCTTGTGTTTGAACTGTTTATTCTCTGATCTGTGTTGGAGAGTTTAATGTTTGTAAAGTTGTTGTGATTTAGGTCGATACAAAAATAAAATGAGCATAATTGTTTTGAACTGCTGCGTCTCAGACCCTGAAGACGAGGAGAAAAGAGACGGATGGACCTGATATTGTGTTATTTTGTTTCTATCTTTGGTATATTTTCCGTCTTCCAGTTGTGCGACTGTTGTGCGTCTTGTTTGATTTGTTTGAGCTTTTGTGTAACGCAGCAGTTGCAGCTCGCACAGATTAACTGAGACCAGACCGGACTAAGGAGATGATAAATGAGTCAGCACATTATGAAACCATTATTAGTGTTATTTAAGACTCTGATCGTCTTCAATCATCTGAAGGTTCATATTTGACAAAGCAGAACATGTTCAGGAGATTCAGCCTCAATGCATTTGTCAAACTACAACAGTAACGTTCAATCAGTTCAGCTTCTGTCGGACTCAGACGATCATTTATTCTAACTGCTAATTTACACAATCACATCACTCTGTTTTAATCTGTTATTCTGTTTAAATCTGTTTTAATCTGTTATTCTGTTTTTCTATGTTTTAATCTGTTTTAATCTGTTATTCTGTTTAAATCTGTTTTAATCTGTTATTCTGTTTTTCTATGTTTTAATCTGTTATTCTGTTTTAATCTGTTTTAATCTGTTATTCTGTTTTTCTATGTTTTAATCTGTTTTAATCTGTTATTCTGTTTTTCTCTGTTTTAATCTGTTTTAATCTGTTATTCTGTTTTTCTCTGTTTTAATCTGTTATTCTGTTTTTCTATGTTTTAATCTGTTTTAATCTGTTATTCTGTTTTTCTATGTTTTAATCTGTTTTAATCTGTTATTCTGTTTTTCTCTGTTTTAATCTGTTATTCTGTTTTTCTCTGTTTTAATCTGTTATTCTGTTTTAATCTGTTATTCTGTTTTTCTCTGTTTTAATCTGTTATTCTGTTTTTCTCTGTTTTAATCTGTTATTCTGTTTTAATCTGTTTTAATCTGTTATTCTGTTTTTCTCTGTTTTAATCTGTTATTCTGTTTTTCTCTGTTTTAATCTGTTATTCTGTTTTTCTCTGTTTTCATCTGTTTTAATCTGTTTTTCTCTGTTTTAATCTGTTTTAATCTGTTATTCTATTTTTCTCTGTTTTAATCTGTTATTCTGTTTTAATCTGTTTTAATCTGTTATTCTGTTTTTCTCTGTTTTAATCTGTTTTAATCTGTTTTTCTCTGTTTTAATCTGTTATTCTGTTTTTCTCTGTTTTAATCTGTTATTCTGTTTTTCTCTGTTTTGATCTGTTTTAATCTGTTATTCTGTTTTTCTCTGTTTTGATCTGTTTTAATCTGTTATTCTGCGGTGGTGAGTTTTATCAAGTTGCTGGTGTTTTACGTGTTTATTTTACAGACCGCTTTACTCTTGTTACTTTCTATTACTTATAAAACTGCTCGCCGCTGGCTTGTTTTCTCAGTGCCGACTTTGGGATATCACCATGGCAACACGTACCACACAGCTGCCACGGTTGCGACGCTGATGTAAAATGTATGTATTCTTGTGTTTCATCTGACGTCAGGGCAGAGGTGAATAACAAACGTTAACAGGACGTGACGTATCCTGGCGCTGCAGTCTGCCGGGTTTATACACGGAGATATAGTAGAAGAAGAAGTGGTTTATACACGGAGATATAGTAGAAGAAGAAGTGGTTTATACACAGAGATATAGTAGAAGAAGAAGTGGTTTATACACGGAGATATAGTAGAAGAAGAAATGGTTTATACACAGAGATATAGTAGAAGAAGAAGTGGTTTATACACAGAGATATAGTAGAAGAAGAAGTGGTTTATACACAGAGATATAGTAGAAGAAGAAGTGGTTTATACACGAGATAGAGATATAGTAGAAGTTTACCGGAGAAGAAAGTTAACGAGATTAGAGAAGAGAAGGTTTATACACGAAAAGTAAGAGATATAGTAGAAGAAGAAGTGGTTTATACACAGAGATATATAGAAGAGAAGGGTTTATACACAGAGATAGAAGAAGAAGTGGTTTATACACAGAGATATAGTAGAAGAAGAAGTGGTTTATACACGGAGATATAGTAGAAGAAGAAGTGGTTTATACACGGAGATATAGTAGAAGAAGAAATGGTTTATACACAGAGATATAGTAGAAGAAGAAGTGGTTTATACACAGAGATATAGTAGAAGAAGAAGCGGTTTATACACGGAGATATAGTAGAAGAAGAAGTGGTTTATACACGGAGATATAGTAGAAGAAGAAGTGGTTTATACACGGAGATATAGTAGAAGAAGTGGTTTATACACGGAGATATAGTAGAAGAAGAAGTGGTTTATACACAGAGATATAGTAGAAGAAGAAGTGGTTTATACACAGAGATATAGTAGAAGAAGAAGTGGTTTATACACAGAGATATAGTAGAAGAAGAAGTGGTTTATACACAGAGATATAGTAGAAGAAGAAGTGGTTTATACACGGAGATATAGTAGAAGAAGAAGTGGTTTATACACAGAGATATAGTAGAAGAAGAAGTGGTTTATACACAGAGATATAGTAGAAGAAGAAGTGGTTTATACACAGAGATATAGTAGAAGAAGAAGTGGTTTATACACAGAGATATAGTAGAAGAAGAAGTGGTTTATACACAGAGATATAGTAGAAGAAGAAGTGGTTTATACACGGAGATATAGTAGAAGAAGAAGCGGTTTATACACAGAGATATAGCAGAAGAAGAAGTGGTTTATACACGGAGATATAGTAGAAGAAGAAGTGGTTTATACACGGAGATATAGTAGAAGAAGAAGTGGTTTATACACAGAGATATAGTAGAAGAAGAAGTGGTTTATACACGGAGATATAGTAGAAGAAGAAGTGGTTTATACACAGAGATATAGTAGAAGAAGAAGTGGTTTATACACAGAGATATAGTAGAATTGAGTGTCCCCGATTAAGACTGTTCCAACAGCCGTACAGCGCACAGGAGGAGAGCCTTTGACTCCAAAACAGACTTTACATGGAGCAACACTGTCCCACCTCTGCTCATGCGCCCCCTACAGGCCAGTTAAGAATCAGGTCCCATGGTATGAGTACGAGCCTATGGTATCTACCCAGTATCAGATACCAGTATCGCTGCGTCCCTAGTATTAAGTAATTGTTAATGAATGATTTTATAGAAAAGTCTATGAAGAGACATTTGATAATTATTGTTTGATGTTAATAAATAAACACTCAAACTAGGACCAGTCAAATCCAGGATCCAGGTCTTCTCTCAGGTCTTGATAGTCCTCGTCGCTGGTTCCAACATGTCTGGATGATGTCACCAGGTGTGTCCCGACCCAGACTCTGACATCGCTCACATTTCTCCTTCATTATTTTCCATGATATAAAATTACAGTTACAGATGATTCAGCCTCAGACAGACCTGGTCCTGGTTCAGTCTGGGATGGTTCAGTCTGGGATGGTTCAGTCTGGGATGGTTCAGTCTGGGATGGTTCAGTCTGGGATGGTTCAGTCTGGGATGGTTCAGTCTGGGATGGTTCAGTCTGGGATGGTTTGGTGTAAAGGTGACTCAGAAAACCTTTTCACTTTTTGCTTTAACAAAACCAGCGCTGGCAGAAGAAGAACAAAGTCCCAGATACAGCTGTGACGTCCAAACATGATATTTACAGATCCTCATAAACCAACCATGAAACTGAAACTTCTACAATCAGGATTATAAA